>JAOEGL010000005.1:92531378-92598878 GCA_034509955.1 Urosaurus nigricauda | reverse complement strand
ACACACAGCTATGGTAAGATTGGGTAGAGGACAATCCTGCTCTTTCCCAGCTCAAGCTTTTATTGCATCCTTTCATGAAAATATGCTACTGCGATCCAATCGGTTTCTTCACCCTTCCCTTGCCATCCTCCCAGTGACGCTTGTGCTAAAAAACCCGACTGCGAGACGGAGACCGGGGAGGAGAAGCCGCTGGGGGGGTGGTGTAAAAAAGTCATGGTAAAATGGAGCTCCTTGGTTAGATGTTTTGTTAACTGGATAGACCGCTCCTAAGCGGCGGCTCTGTGCTGCGATGGGTTGTGGATGCGGCAACCACACACCACGTCCCCAACCCGGCAGGTTGAAAAGCGCAAAAAGAAGCTGCAAAAAGCGGCTTATTTTTGCACCACGGGAAGGGCGCCATTGCTGCCATAGCTCTTCCGCAGCTCTTTGGCGCGGTGCGTCTGAACGGTGCCAAAGATGTGGCGTGACGCCGCCCGCCGTGCTGTGACACCGGCTCTCAGGGAAGGAAGTTTTCCGTCTTGTTTAAATGCTGTGCCGTGGTCACTCCTAAAAATACCTTCCCTGAACTTTAACAGCTCTAGACCAGTATCAAATCTTCTTTTTCTGGACAAGGCGATCAAGAGGGCATTTGCCATCCAACGCCAAGCTGTCTTGGACGATACAAGATTTCTACACCCCTTTCAAACTGGCTTCAGAGCAAAAGACAGAACTGACATTGCAATGGTCATTTTAGACCTTCGCTTGAGTATCAACAGGATAAACGTGTTCCTCCTAGTGTTTTTGGACCCGTCAACAGCCACGGTATCCTTTTGGGATGGCTAGGGGTTTGGGAATCGGGGCCACTATGCTTCAATGGTTCAGATCCTATCTTTGGGGTAATTTCCAACAGTGGCGCGTCACACTACATCTTTGGTGCAGTGTTGTTATATGGCATACCACAAGGTGCCATTCGATCACCAGTGCTTTTTAACGGCTACATGAAACTGCTAGGAGAGCATCCAGAGGCATGCGGCAGGGTGCTATGATCAGTACGATGATGATACCCAAATGTGCTGCTCTGCAGCTCAAAAAAATAGCATCAGCTAAGAATAGTGTGACCCTTCTGAATGGAGGAGGTAATGGTCTGGATGAGGAAAAACAAGCTGAAACTGAATCCAGACAAGGCGGAGATGTTTACTGTCAGAGATCCTGACCTGAAATTGGAAGTGTGTCGACCAGTCACGGGTGGGGTTACGCTCCCCCTAAAAAACTGAGTTTGCAACTTTGGGGGTTCTTCTGGACCACGGCTCCAAAAGACGGCTTGGATAAATGCGACGGCCAGGAGTGCTTACTATCGGCTTTGCCAGCTGTGCCTTTTCCTAGAGCCAGAAGACCTAAAGCATGCACTAGTAACCTCAAGACTAGACTTCGGCAATGTGCTGTACATTGGGCTGCCATTGTACCAAGTTTGAAAGTTCAGTTAGCTCCAGACATAGAAGCCATATTGGTTACTGGTACATCTGGAAGTGATCATATTATGCCCATATTAAAACCACTCCATTGACTGACAATTAGTATCCGGGTGAAATACAAAATGTTGGTTGTTGCATGTAAATTCCTACATGGTTTGGGTTCAGATTACCTGTGGATTACCTGTGGTTTGGGTCCAGATTACCAGATTACCTGTACACTCAGATCCTCTATGGGAGATCAGGACTAGGCTGATAACAGTTTCCCAAATAAGTTTTTCTTCACCTGGCCCTAAATTGCGGAATGATCAGCTGGAAAAGATTTGACAGTCTTGAGTTTAAAATAGCACTAAAGACTAATCTCTTCTGGCAGGCTTATCCAGATGATTTTTAAATTATGAGTTTTTAAATTATGAATCCATTGTTTCAATATGGATGGTCTTTTAACTGGTTATGTATTTTTAATTGGTACTCTTGTGTTTTTAGCTGTTATCGTTGTTGTTCCCTGCCTCAATCCATAGGAAGAGGTGGGTAGAAAATTAACAACAACAACAACATGAAAACAGAGAAATTAACAAAAAGATGGTATTTATAGCAAATATGAGCAATGGAGAATTGAAAAAAAATATAAAAAGTGAAACAGGATATCATACTAAACATACCGTACAATAGTCAAAAGTCACATTACATATATGGCAAGAGGATAGATGAAATATGTAAGAATATAAAAATTTGCAACATAAAAATCAAGACTTATACAGTATAAGTAAACAGACTCCAACTGTAGGATCAAGTAGTTGTAAATCATACGTAACCAATCATACGTCTTTGGTTGCCTGAGCTTTACATTCTGCCAGTCAATAATAATTGTTTCTGGGCTTTATTATAAGTTGTTGTTTGTCAGGTTGTTCATTACTCTTATGCCTACTTGACCCTACAGCTGGAGGCTGTTTACTTAAGTCTTCATCTCCTACACACTTTTACATTGTTATATATTTCATTCATATTTGATATAAACATGGTTTATATGGTTGTTGGTATTTGTTACATATTTGTTTTGTTTATGTGATGTTCTTGTATGTTTTTTGGAGTTGTGGTTGAGAACTTGCCCTTTTGTTGTTAGTGAAGAAAGTGGGGGGGGGGGAACACACAACTTACTTAAATTGTGGTGCTGGGGGATGGTTCTATGGGTCTTCCAAAAAAAAAGACAAATAGGGTTTTAGAGTAAACTAAGCCTGAAGCATTTATATTTTGAGCATGAGATGACATGATGTATTAGAAAAGACAACCATGCTCAGCAAAGTGGAAGTCAAGTCAAGTAAAGAGGAAAACTGTGTGAGCATTTTCAAAAAGTCACAACCTTCAGTTTACAAGACCTGAGCAAGACAGTTGACCAGGATTCTTGGAGAGGTTTCATCTATAGGGTTGCCATTAGTCAAAGTCAACTGGACAACAAGTAACAGCAACAACAACAAAAAAGGTGCTGCGTATTAAGAAATAAATCAGGAAAGGGTGACAAAGATAGCAAAAGATGTCTTAGGGTTGAAACGCATGGACCAAATAAAGCGGCTTCTGGTCACTTTGGAGGGTGTGGTGTTCAGATGATGCACGTGCCCAAAGCAGCCAGAAGCTGCCCTGGCACCATGATCCAGTCTTTTGGACCAAATCAAAAATGAGCCAGAATAATCGGCTCAGGACTGTGGCAGCGACCCGCTTTGGAAGCAGGCCATGCGGTCACCACAGTCCTGGCAGTAGGCCATCTTTGCTCCTTTGTCAGCACAGCCGATGCTGAGAGATGAACGAACTAACATCTGGAGGACCGTAGTCGCCCTCTTGTTAAAAAAGCAATTTCTAAATGAAAACACAGACACAAACATTACTAGTTGCCCATCTGTGCAACCAAATCCTGATTTCATTGTCTTCTAATAAGATCACAGTCTTGTAGTACAGTCCTTGTAGGGCAATAACATTGTAGAAGTAAATACCATGGAGTTCAGTAGTTATTACTCCCAGGTAAGTAGATAAAGGACTGCAATCTTAATTCGTCTTCTCAGCCCCTCGCAATATTTCGTTATACTATCAAGATCAGCGCCCTGCATGATGTCCCCCTCACAGTGTAGGGTTACTTTGCATTTCAGCCATAAACTTTGGAAAACCAGAACTTTTGCTGTTTATTGTCCTGTTAACAAGCCATATGTTAAAATTATGCATATTTGGATGTCTGCAGTAAGCAGGTTATTTTCAGTGGCAGAGAACATGTAGAATTACAGGTTTTGGACCATGGAAAAATAAAAATACATTATGGTGAAACAATGTAACAGGATAATGGTTAGAGCATTGAATTTGAACTCAGGTCTCCCAGTGCAGTTCCCTGCTAGGTCTTGAAATTCACTGCATCACCTTGAGCCACTTACAATAAAGGGGAAAAATATATTATTCTAAAGACAGTTTGCAAATACAGCTAAGGAATACATCCAATCATGTATTCTGATAATTTCCTAGGTTTTCATACTGCAAGACAAATATATCTTTAAAAAATAACAAGAAAACATGAAGGCCATTCCTCACTCTAAAACTAACGGTGCTGTAGGAATAAATATTTTTCCCTATAATTAAAAGCAAAAATGAAAGTTTTCCTTTTCTCTGTGCTGTCTGAGTTTCCTGCCCTGACTTCGATGAGAAAGATGGTCAGATTCAACCCTTCTTGCTTCTAGCACACATTTAAGTTAATGCTTTTTGATATCGCACACTCTATCTGCATATCATGTCTCTCTCTATTTGTTTTCCGTTTGTACCTCCAGGATAGGACATGTTCTATTTTGTGGCTGAAATAGAACTTGATTTTAAAGATTCTTGGATGCATGTCGTTGTTATCTGTCCTCAAGTCAGTCCCAACTCTGGCAATCCTGTGGATGAGACATCTCCAAGACCCCTTATCCTCCACTGCTCTGCTCAGGTCCTCCAGATTTAAGTCTAGCCAGCTGACACGCAATCTTCCTTTCCTTCTACCTGTGCTGCCTTCTACTTTTTCTAGTATTGTTGCCTTTTCGAATGAGTCATGCCTTCTCATCATGGGGCCAAAGTACGACAACCTCAATTTGGTCATCTTGCCTTCCATGGAGAGTTCAGGCTTCATCTGTTCTAGGACCTATTTGTTTGTCTTTTGGGCTGTCCATGGTACCCTCAGCACTACATCTCAAATGAGTTGATCTTCTTCCCGACAGCTTTCTTCTCTGTCCAGCTCTCTCTCTCTTTCAGTGTACATTTTCCATACACAGTGATGGGGAATACAATAGTTTGGATGATTCTGGCTTTGGTGCTCAGTCTTGTTCTTGCCTTGTTCTTTCACAGCTACCCTTTCCCATTCCTAGTCGTCCTCTGATTTCTTGACTGCAGTCTTCATTCAGATCAATATTTGATCCAAGGTACGGAAAATCTTTGACTTGTTCGATTCCCTCATTGATGATTATATTCCATGTAACCTTAAACTGGATTGAGTAATTTAAGCTGAATTTATGTAGATCCTCCATGGTCATTATTTTGATTTTGTAACATTCAGAATTAAGCGTGACTTTGCGCTCTCTTAGTAATGGTTCCATGTTATCTGCGTATCTTACATTGCTGATGTTCCTTCCTACTATTGTCACTCCTCTTTCTTATGAGTCTGTTCTTTGTATATTTTCTAAAGACAAGTTGAACAAACAGAGTGAGAGAATGCAGCTTTGTTTAACCCCTTTGCCAATTGGGAACCATTGTTTCTCCATATTCTGGTCTAACAGCAGCCTCTTGTCCTGAGTACAGATTCCTCCTCAGGGCTTTCAAATGTTGTGGCACTCCCATTTCTTTAAGAGCATTCTATAAGCCACATGCCAATTTTCTTCTGGAATTCTTTGGTGTGCTCCATTATCCACCATATGTTTGCAATGTGGTCTCTAGTTCCTCTTCCTTTTCTGAATCCAGCTTGCACCTCTGGGGTTTCCCGCTCCATATACTGTAGGAATCTCCTTTGCTTGCCTGGGAGAGCGATGGTGCTATAACTGCTGCAGTCTTTCACATCTCTTTTTTTTGTGGATGGGATGTATATTGATCATTTCCAATCTGTTGGCCGCTGTTTGTTTACCATATTAGTTGACAGATTTTAGTTAACATTAGAATCGATTTTGTCTGTGTGGATTGTAGTTCAGTTGAGATATCATCTGTTCCTGGTGATTTATTCCTTTGAATTTCTCTGGGTCCAGTTTCCACATCACTCTTCTGAATTTGGAATTCGTCTTCTTATGGTTTTTCATTCCATCTCTTTCACATAGCTCTTCTCTGTATTACTTCTACAATCTTTTTATTTCTTGGTATCCTCCCTAACGATTCCTAATGAACTTGATTACTTCTCTGCTTAACCGTGCAAATTGCTTTCTCTCTCTCTTGTTTATTCTTGCTCACAGGTACATATACCATCTGTGCCACTGACAAACACCCTTACCTCAGAAATTGCATTTTTCCTATGTTCTTCCCTTTCTTCTGCCTAGCAATAGAGTTTTAAAACCATCCTTGATGACTGTACTGCATGTTGCATGCAATCATGTGCTTCACCTCCTCAAATGACTTTGAAAAAAACCCTGACAATCAGCATTGTATGTTGTGATTTGAAACAGAAAAATGACAGGAAAGGGCTGCTCAGTGCTTTCTCAAAACTGACCCATATAGGGAGGAAAGCAGCATGGAGAAACAAGAAAGACAGGCTCCTGATCCATTTCTCTCCTCCGACCGCACACTGCCCGACAGTAAATTTACTTTTTAAAAACAGTCTGAGGGAGAAACATGTTGTTGCATGACATATTATTGGCCTCTAACATTCAGCACTGAGCTATCCTGTTTACGTGGGAAAAACAAACAATTATGCAAAGTTGAGGGGCTTCAACAAGTTCCGTTAACATCTTATACTATTCAAATCCCAGGCCAGTCTTCTTCAGCTTGCTAACATGTAAGATACAAAAGTTCCTGAAAATGTTACTAATCTTATCAATATTATTTTCTTCCCCCACAAATAACACACACACACACACACACACGTTTCTTGAGGGGAAAACCCCCACCTACCCCATTTGTTTCATATTTCATCAGAGGATATATTTGAGAATCGGAATGAAGAGAAAAAGTTGTGTCCAGTTGTGCAAAAGAAGTCAACTGGAGTTGCAACATACACTTTAAAAAAATTTCCCTACAAGCCAGACCAAAAAAAAAAAAAAAGCACTTTACAACACTGACTTGCGGAAGGTGAGAAAGCATCAGAAATTCCTAAAATATTACCTAGGTCTCTACTAGAATTAAATTCAAGAGGGAGAATGTCAAATGTCGAGTTTTGAAAGTTTTTTTCTAGAAACCTCGGAAGAACGCCTCCTGCAGCCTCATTTCAAATACTTTTAACTATTTCTATATTTTGGATATTGTAGGTTTCTATGAAAGATCTGAGAAATAAAATACAGAAACAGATTTATTTATTTTTTTCTAAAGGGGAAATTAATTCATTTTTAGCTGGAAAAACATCACATTATTCAGATATAATCAGGGTTGAGAGAAACTGATCATTGCAGTACTATGATTTTCTACGTATTCACACTGCAGGAGTCATTTGAAGTAACCTCACACATAAGATTTTTGCCTTTGACTGCAGAAGAAATCTTAGATCACATCATGCAAATGTTATCATACAAATGATGTTCCCAACACAAAAACAGAGATAACTGGAGGGAAAAAATGTTACGGGTATTTCAAAGTTTATGGTTACAAATTCCTAAATCCAGTTGCTAACCCCAGCTAAAGTAGATCCGTTGAATCTACATAGGTGTTGATTTAGCAAGTTCCTATTGATTCAATGGGTCTATTCAAATTGGGAGTAATAATTGGATTTATATGTTTGAGCTGAATAGTCTCATTACTATCCAGTGTTTAAGCTGTGATAAGGACATCACATCTACGAAAGCTCATGCTGCCAAATTCTTTCTTTCAGTTAGTCTCAAAGGTGCTACAAGATCTCTTCTGAGTAAAATATTCTTAATTCCAACCAAGATAGGCCTACAGAAAATGGTAAAAGGGTGCATTAATGATAGGCCCAAAGGACACTATATGCAAGAAATCAGCCTTCATCAGAAAACCAACACTATCTTTAAAAGGCAAATCTACTGAAATCTGCAAAACTCCATTGTCATAGCTCAGAGGTAACTCATCCAATGGATAATTTGCCCCATCAATAAGTGTTGTCTCTTTAGTTTCCAGATTATTTTAAATAAAATAAAATTAACATTACCCTAATCCTATTAATTTAGTATGTAGAAATGTCCACTTTTTAGTATAAATTTAATTATCTTTCTCACAAATGCTACAAAAGAAATGGAAACTAACTTTTGGATCTAACTTTATCCTTCACTTGTAGAAAGCAGCAAATCAGTTCATCGTTCAGCCAAACAGCAACATATAAAGTGTTCCTGACTGAAAAATTAAGGTGATGGTAAAGAAGTAATGGAAACATTTTTTGAAAGCAAATTGAAAAATGCCAAGAGATGCAAACACAAGGGAAAAATGTATTTGTTGTTGTTGCTCTTTTTTAATGTGTATAAAAATGCCTTTGGCTTCTCTAAGATCATGTGCCACTGGATAAACGTTTTATCTGTTCAAGTGGAAGCAAACACTGATGAGTCTTAATAAGAAACTTTTAACATTACTGTAGTTATTAAAATTAAGTCACCATTGAATGCCCTGCTGATGGCTTTTAGAAGTTCTTCGCTATTGATGTAACTGACGGTTAAGTGTTTTGCCCACAAATAAATGAGAAAAATTAACAATGCCATTAAAGCCAATTTGCAGGCAAAACTCTTGATTTATTCTGCAGAAGAGCCTTCATGTGGCGTAAAAATAGAACTATGAAAGAAATGTTACAATAACTATACAAATATCATTCTCTGATGTTGTAAATCCACACTAAGGTCCCTAACAAGGAAAAAGAGTATTGGAAGAGTCTTTTTAAATTTTTTGAGGGGCATTTTATGAAAGAAAATAATAGCCCTTATACATGGAAATGCTTACTTGCCAAAAGATATTCAGTGCCTTGAATCTACATCATGGAAACTGTAACTTCTGTTGCCCAGAAAAACCGCAAGAGAAGCTTTTTAGGTCTCTGTACACAGAAGCAAAATGTAACAGTCCTGTGAGCTTGCATTAGTGACCCCCAACCTTTTTTTCCCGTTCTTTAAATTCTGATCAGATGGCAAATATATAAAAGCACCAATTAGTCAACTTAGTTCTGTGAATCTAGCCTGACTACTCACTGAAGGGCTTTAAATATACATAAGCCTGAAATAGTTAAATGCTGCAAATGTACAAGTCCAATGAATTTTAATCTTTCCCTGAGATCTTAATGTATCAGAATTCCATGATATCAGAACCCAGCCTTGCATTAAGCGTATCACATCCTGAGGACTAAAA
Source organism: Urosaurus nigricauda (assembly GCA_034509955.1). Classification (NCBI taxonomy): domain Eukaryota; kingdom Metazoa; phylum Chordata; class Lepidosauria; order Squamata; family Phrynosomatidae; genus Urosaurus; species Urosaurus nigricauda. The sequence goes on along the minus strand of JAOEGL010000005.1, from coordinate 92,589,954 downwards.
ATGTGAAAAATTTTGAGACGTTGCAGCACATGAGGCATCCATAAATGTCGATGATGAATACAAGCATCTTTGGAGAACTGGAAAGGAGAAGAAGCAAGAGGAAAACCACAATGACTGCTACAAAAAGAGATGCTGCTTTTATCATTCAGTTGAAAACTGAATTGATGATACATAGGACATGCACATGAATATGGATAGTTTAAAGTGTTAGTTTGTGCTGCCTTGAGTGATGAAGATTAGGAAGAGGACATTTTGTATCCGATGTGTTACAGGAACAGGGAATGAATAAAGACGTATATAGGTGCTTTTCTAACAACCAACAATAGCTTTCAATTCAAACACAGCTGTATTGAAAAGGTGAAAAAATATAATACGGTGCAATCCTAAAATCAGAAGTCCTCAATTTAAAAAACAAAACAACCCTTATTATTAGATCTTATTTAGCTAAAAGCAGATCCAACAATCCACTTTTTAAAACATCCATTTGCAGCTCTATTATTTTCTAAGTAGCATTGTTTCAGCACTTCAGTTTTGTTGCTATTGGCTTCTATACAGTAAGAACTTCTGCACACATATTATTGAAAAGTGGTAGTTTTACTTAGGATTGAGACTTTAAAACTTGGAGGTATCAAACAAAAAGAATATATAGTTTAACTGAACTTTTTTTTTCTGCGGGGGGGGGATGAAAAGAGTTTAGTAAGACCTACTACGAAAAAGTGTTTAGTATTGCAAGCCAAGTTACCTGAATTAACACCCATAACAGCCTAAGCGGTGGCTTTCCAAACAACCATTAAAGAAAAAGAAAAATAATGGCTGGAATTCCCAATCACAGTTATGAATGTGTAAGCTAGTTACGTATTCATAATTGATTTGTATTCACTATCTCTATGCATGCCTTACTGTAGTGACCACTTTATTGTTGTTGTGCGCCTTCAAGTTGTTTGACTTATGGCAACCCTGTCATGGAATTTTCTTGATAAGTTTTCCTGAGGGGGTTTGCCACTGCCATCTTCTGAGGCTGAGAGTGTGTGACATGCCCACGATTACCCAGTGCGTTTCCATGACGGAGCTGCGATTCGAACCCTGGTTCCCAGAGTCTCAGTCCAGCACTCAAACCACTGCACCATGCTGGCTCTCAAGTGAGAACTTAAGGATTGTAAAGGGTTTCCCAATACCAGGCAGCAGCCTCTCCAAGTGATGGGGTTCTGCTTTCCCGCTGGACGTGAAGCGGCATGCTGACATTCCCACCCACTCCCATGCCTCCAGAAATATCCAGAGTGACATGGAATTGTATCAGGGATCCCACTTCTGGCATCACGCTGGAGGGAAGGGGTGGGAATGTCAGTCAGCTGCATTCTGACCAAAAGGAGAACAGACCCCTGTTGCTTGCAGCACCTGCTGCCCAATAAGTCAGAATGCAGGACATTGGACCAGGAGACGCTATTTAGTTACATAAGGTAACTACATAATACTGTATAATTTTGGTAAATACCTTATTTAGAATATCGGCCACCATTTTTGGACACGACAAAAACCAACACCACCAACCATCAAGATGCTTTACTGAAAAATCTGAAGAAAAAAATAGTTTTTTAAAAATTTAAAAATGAAGTACTAGATTTGCAAAAGAGAAAACACTTACTTTACAAACCAACATTTCCCAGTCCCACAAGTCTACTTAAATTACACTGGAGTAATTACACTGGCTTTCAAGACTGTTCTGGAACGCTTGGAAGCTTAGCAGAGGACCTTTAAAAGTTTGCCTTTGAATACCAAGGGCAACATCCAATGTGAGTCCCTCCTAGAATCAATAAAGATTAAGTTGTAGCTAAAGAGTCCTGTTCATTTCAATATGTCTTCTGGAAAGAAAAAACAGCAACCATTGAACGTATCCTCAATTTCTCCCTGAAGAAATGCATCACATCAGGGATAGTGGACATGCTCTAGGGTGAATTTTTAGTTCACAAGGAGATATAAGGTAACAACTGGCTAATAACTTCCCCACACAAACTAACTGAAAATTTCCTGAAGTCCTCTAGGACACCCAAGGGTTCCATTAAAGATGTTAAGATTTTCTGTGAAGCAAGATGAAATGGAATGGGGTCCGTAGAATGCGTAAATGTGAGAACCTCTACCTTGGGCCAACTCCTTTTATCTCAAATCTATATTACAACAGTGATTTTAAAACAAAATGCATGCGCGCGCGCGCACACACACCAGCCTAAAAAACACACATTCTTTATAAAGGGTGATTCAAAAAGAATGGTCCAAAAATAAAATAAAGCTGGTCTTATTTGGTTTTGCTCTATTCTTTTTAAATCATCCTGTATATACTTAGTGCTAGTGCAACGTAGTGGTTTCAGTGTTGGACTGACTCTGGAGACCAGGGTTTGATTCCCTACTTGGTTATGAACGCACTGGGTGACCTTAGGCAAGTCACATCCTTCAGCCTCAAGGGGAGACAATGGCAAACCTCCTATGAAGAAATCTTGCCAAGAAACCTCCATGACACATTTGAGTTAGGGTCACTATAAGGTGGAAATGACTGGAAAGCACACAACAACAATGTACATCTTTAAAATAGCTGATCTGGTTTTACCAACTGGAGTGAAAACCTTCCCCCAGGAAGCCCTGGTGGCACTGTGGTTAAATGCCTGTATTGCAGCCACAAGGTTGTGAGTTTGATCCTAGGGGCTCTAAGGTCTACTCAGCCTTGCATCCTTCTGTAGGTCACTAAAATGAGTACCCAGCTTGTTGGGGGCAATTAGCTTACACATTGTACACTGCTTAGGGATTGCTTATTTCAGTGATAAGCGGTATAGAAATGTACTTGCTATTGTTATTGTTATTTTGTGTGGGGCATGAAACCCACTGTACTCTCAACTACATTAGACCCAATGACTCAACAGTTGACTGGTGAGTCAATACACATGTAAATTCCAATCGGTCAATGTATCTACTATATATAGGAGTAACATAGACCTCAGTCCTGTCACTGTTGTATTGTGTATTCATGCTGGAAATGAAAGTGTAGCTACTGTACAGTAACATATAAAGTATCTTTGACTAGGAAGACTCCATGTGGAATATGGAGAAAACAAGTCCTGGGAAGTTAAGAGCCACTTGCATGCATGAGGAACTATAGCTGTTTCTTCTAAAAGCTAATACAGGAACAGACAATCCAGATGCTTCCAACTAAAGAAATTCCAATTAAAGAAACCTAACCAACCTGGGCACTGTTCAGTGATGAACATTGTTGTTCAAGGCAGCTGGAAGGCAAACTCGAGTTCTCTTTCTCACAGATCTTTAAGAAAAGCTAATTCCCTTTCCACCAGTTTCTCTCTCGGCTTTAAAAACATATAGTTTGAATACATATGTATATAGTTTCTTTAGGTAAATTTCACAGTAGATTCAACTGTAGCATAAAAATACAATTCACATTTCTCTCTCTGAAGAAATAAAAATGAACACAAGTTACACATTCTTTTTCGTGTTTTAACTATTTTAAGCGTATGTTGTTTCTTACCCATAAGCATCTTCTTGTTTTATTACATTTCTTAAATTGAAGTAACATTTCTCATAAAATGAGACTGAAAGTTTTTAGTGTACACTACATTTAATGCATCTATATTTTTATAGTTTAATGATCTAAGTTTGCTATACCAATGCTAAATTAAAATATTATTTCATATTTTTTAAAATTACTATCACATCCTTAAATTGGAGGTGAACATTTACCCTCAGTTCTCTTGTGTCGAGTTCATTGACCCATCTGGTCCATGTGCACAAGCCAAAAGCTCATTTATTCAATTAAAAATAACAACAACAACAACAACGTCTGGAGAGAACTATGGATTGCCATTCGTCGGCAACACCAGGTTCATCCCAGAACAGACATGCCATCATCTCTAAATTACAAACTATTATTTTATCTCTTATCACAACTACCCATACCGCCGGTACAGCTATGTTGCTTTAGAATGTAGACAAGTGTCACAAGTGGTTAGATGCAAGCCTGCTTCAATGCCAACATGTGGCAGGAAAGAGAAGATTTCAGCCTATCAGTCAATGGTACCATGGCACCAAAACAGCACTTGCACATATCTACTCAAGTGACATCTGACTGGATCTTAAAACCTTATGATCTTGATATACACGTTTGAAAGCACATCAGAATCGTGGCCAATAATTAACGTCTGTGAAAGTAAATCATTGCTTGTTTCTGGAAAGCAACATCCACCATTTGAAAACTCATCTATAAACTTCTTGGCCAAATCTGCTTCATTTGGCAATGACAACTGCAAATGGGAAGCACTTTACCATTCTAGTTCTGGCAAAGAGTATATACACAGAAACTGTCTTGGAAAAATATTGTCTGGTCACATTGTACGGTATATATGCTGCCAGAGAGATTAGCTACAGCACAAACAGACATACTGATCTATCTCTGCAACCTTCCGGCAAGCATTCTAAAAGAAATGTATGCTGATATGCTTTCTCCATATAGAAGCCAGTTCAGGTAAAAGTGTACATATGTTTCCTCCCCCAGAAAAAAAATATCTGGATTAAGATATATGGTTGTAGTGTTGGGTTTACTGGTTTGGGATAGAAAATGGCCAAGTTCTGATAGTATGTTGTTCTTGTGTGCCTTCAAGTTGTTTCTGACTTACGGTGACCCTAAAGTGAACCTCTCATGAAGTTTTCTTGGCAAGTCTTATTTATAGGTTTGCCATTGCCTTCCCCTGAGGCTGAGAGAGTGTGACTTGCTCAAGGTCAACCAGTTGGTTCCATGGCCAAGCAGGGAATCGAACCCTGGTTGCCAGTCATAACTCTACGCTCAAACCACTATGCTATGCTGGCTCTATTTTTGCTAAATTCCAGTGGAACCAGGGAAGATGTAACCATACCACCTTCATGCAGTCTCAATGCACCCTAAAAATCTGATATGGAGAACTAGAAATCTCTCTGGAGCAGACTTTGGCAGCCACAGAGGTTAGAGGGAGGAAGAAGAGAAGGCATTTTAGATTCTTTGGGCAGAATCAGTGGAATCCAGTGAAAATATATTTTCAGGTCCTGGCCAGAACAATACATATTAGTTTACTCTATAGTGAAGTACACTTAATTTTCTGGTCACAAGAAGCTGAAATAGACTATTCAAATGTTGATTTCAAGCTAAACTGAACCATTGGGTATTTCATGACAAAGGGAAGAGAAACAGTTTATTTCACCAAAACTTTAGTATAAATAGATTTTATTGAAGTCAGTACCTCTGTACTGAAGCTGAAGATTGTGTCTACATAAGCACGTTGTAACATTTCACAACTTCTAAAAGGAATGTCAACAATTACAACGATCATGCATACCATGGTCGATAAATCACATTTTAGAAGCATTTTCAACCATTTCTAAAGAAATGCTTATAACATTGTTATATATATAGAACTACTTTTAATAAACTGCAAAACATTGATCAGCTTTTCCAGTATGAGCTACAGTGTGAACACAAAAGGGAGGCATACATGTTTAATTTATGAAATCAGAATGGAATATTTACTGTAAAGAAAAATTAAAAAGCTTTCAAATAAAGGCCATTATTGAACCAAAGCAAAGAGCACAACTTGGAACTTAGAGTTCAGTCATTGTTTCAGCTGTCCTCTGAGCAACTTCAATTCAAATAATAAATTCAGTACTGCGAATATTCCTTGGACTGAAGTTTGGCAATGATGCGATCCAACTGTCTCTTTGCTTCACACTGTGGGAAATTGCTCATGTCATAATATTGAGGGGCTATTTTCACCAACCTGGCAAAGAAAGAAAGGTTTATCACTTCTGCACAGATCTGAACATCATGCAAGCAATAGCAATTGGCCAATTAATACTACTTATGAGAATTAGATTATCCATCTATTTAATAATGCCTGGAAATATGGAAATCCACTTTATCTATAATAAGCATGCTACTGAAAATACTTGTAAAATAAATCATCCCCCAATATCCGAGATACTTACTACTCTGAAAGCTGAAAAATTGAAAATATCAATACAGAATCCTTTTATTATGCAATCACTGTCAAGAGGGATTTTTAACAATCACTTTATATGTAATGTTAACAAAATAATTTTAGCGTTCACTGAAACAGAAAGTCATGTTTTACTGGCTTAGAATAATATGCAAGTTGGAAAGAATATCTGGATACTTTAGGTACATGGTTATTATATCATTTCAATATGGTAAACATCAGTTCTTCACAGTAGAGCAGAGCACTCTAGAAAATCTGTGAGGTATCAAGCAATAATGCAAAAGTATGATAAAGAATATATTGCAACAACGTCTGCACATTCATACATTTTAGACCTAAAATAGATGCAGATATTCTGGCTTCACTAAAAAGCAAAAGGGTTTGTCACATAGAATGCCATGGTGGAAACACCTCTTTCCATCTCCTTTTTCACATTTTGGGGTTGAATCTGAAGAACTAGGAGCATGTCATAGGCTCGTCTGTTCTCTCTTCCTCCAATTTTCATTGCATCTTCCTGGTTTTATAATCTATAATTGCATCTGAACTGGGTAAAATTGCTGTGCATATCATACAGCGTCCTCAAACCAGAACAAAGAACCATGTTCAGACCATGAATTGTGGTTCCAGTTTGCAAACTGCACTTGTTCATATATAACAAAAAGCCAAGGTTTAATCAAGCCATGAAGGCATAGTGCACACTCAGAAAAAAAAGTATGATACAACCTCTCAGTGTATCTAACAGCAATAAAGCAATATATTCTAACAATAATAAAGATTATCTGATGGTTTATATTCTTCCATGAGATCCTGCCTGAATATTTGAGATCTTCAGGCCAGGTCATCTTCTCCATCCGACTGTCCTCAGAGAGCTGTCTCATGGGAATGTGGGAGATGACCCTCTCAGATGGTACTCTCAGATTCTAAAACTCCCCTTTTAAGAGATGTCAGACTGGTTTCCTTCATTGTGTCCTTATAGTGACATACAAGCTTTTAAAAATATATATAATGTATGTGTTTTAAAATTGCTTTTAAAATTGCTATTGAAAGGTTAATTGTATTTTAATGTTTTATATGTTCATACTAATATGAAATTTTATCTGTTTTAATTTCAATAAGCTGCCCTGATTCCAAAGGCTGGGAAAAGGTGGAATGTAAGTAAATAAAATCATTGTGTTATTTTCCATCTAAGCACAGCTATTACGATAATGGTGTGAGGTGGAGAGCAGCTATGACGAATACTTAAGAACTCTCTTTTTCCACAATAACTATCATATAGACAACTCCCCACCACATTCAACAAGGCAATGCAAAAGTCTTTGGTTACAAGTCACTATTTTAAGATTGTTTGGCAAGTATTCTATTATTAGTCAAAATTCTGCATTTGTTAAAGTACAGTTTTGGCAGTTCAGTTCAAAATTTCATGAGCAAAAGTTTTATTGTGATAGTTAGTCATGGTTACAAAGGCAAAGAGACTCTGAATCAAACATTTAAAAATCAGAATCTGTTCCCATAGCCCTACTGTCTGAACTTACGAGAGAGAAACAAGCATTGCTCAAGAATATTATATCTATATCTATATATCATGCTTTCTTTCATCACGGTAGGCTTGAGTACATTACTGCCAGTATGAACCACATTAAGAGGAAATGGAACACAGAAGTTTCATACCCAGGTCCATCAAACCCTTTATTAGCAGTCTGTTCTTCAAAACTTCTCAGGAAACTTCACAAAATCATATATGAAAATGCACTTTTAAGTAATTCTTATAAAAATATAAGGGTTTTTTTTTGAGGGGGGGGAAGACTTACCATTCTGGCTTGATGTCTGTACAAGTTCGGATATAGTTCTTTGTGGTAAGAACGAATTCATTGTAAAGCACCCATTCCGGCTTGTGATCAAGAACTGTAGAAGGATGTAACTGCACTACCTGGTTGTCTTTCACTGTTAGATAGTGTCCTGTCCGTTCCAAATGTGCTACCTACATTAACAACATCCATAGTCACATTAGAAATACTATTCCTAAGGTTTCTCCCATGATATTAAATCTTTCAGAACAAGTGGAAACACCAAGATTCCACAAACAGCAGTCTCCAGTAATTCTGCATAATATTTTGACTGCAGAACTACCTATACTTTCCATCGAGCCCCAAACCAGTAATCCTTAAACAGGGCAGGAAGTATTTCTAATTTCAGAATCCTTATTCAAATTGTTATTTTGGATAATTATCTTCTTAAACAACTGAGAATTTAGTTACTGCAATTCAAAGTCTACATGTGCATTTTTAGGAAGGACATATTTTAAAAAATGGTAATGAAGAAACAATATTAGCAGAAACAATACTAGAAAACAAGTAAGTAAAAATCAGATCTAACTCTTGTACATTAGTCAAAACGGTTTAATTACTTATAAGTAATTACCAGATCTTGAAAACTAAGTAAGGACAGGTCTGGTTAGTACTTGGATGGAAGACTGTCAACAAACACTAGGTGCTGTAGGCTGTTTCAGAGGAAGGAACTGGCAAAACCATCTGGTCTTGAAAAACCCATTTGGCTAGTGGGTTGCTTTTAGTCACCAGAGCTTCTATACCCAAACAAGAATCACTGGCCTGGGAATAGCTACTTCTACATTTCTACCAGTATGAATGTGGAGAAAGGCATTCCAAAAAGTAAATAGTTATATAAAAGCATCTCAATGAAATCATGGTTTAGTGAGGAGGAGGAACTACAGCAGGGAGTCTTGTCTTATTTCTCCATTCTCTGCAATTACAACAGACAGATTTTTCAAATTTTCAGTAATTATACTTTATTCACGATCCTCCTGGAAACATACACTGTGACATGTGGAATAATTATGGAAACACAGTCAGGTAAAAAAGAAGGGAAGAGATGCTTGAGCTTTTGGAGATTTGTTGGCCCAAAGAAAGGACACTGATGATAGGAGTTAAGAATTTGCAAGTGCCTGCTTCTAACTTCTTACAACTAGGATTAAGTAATCTGCATTTTAGTATAGTGGTTGACAGAATTGTGGGATAAAACTAATTATAATCGGATCAAAGTTTTGACATTATTGCCATGGTAGTTACTATAACACAAAAATAGAAATCTAGAAGGCTTTGTTCAGTAATATTTTAATGTCTTTTCAGGTCTTTTCTTCCCACTACAAGAACAACAATCCTATAGGGAAACTTCAGCAGGGGAGGGGCTAGGAGCTCTAAAGAAGCCCACTACATTGTGCTTTAGCTATAAAAATGTTCCATATATAAGAAGAAACAAGGTCCTGATGTCCAGGAAAGGAGAGCTCTACTTCATGTTCAGTATTTCCTGCATAAAGCTGTACAGATTATTTTACCTTCTCAAAACTACAGGCATCACATTTGGTTCAATTTATGGTGGGAATTTTTAGAACACTCTATGCTTGACCTGTACTTCATTAAAAGTGTGTCCAGCAACAGTATTGTATTAATTTTATTCTGATTTTAACATTAAAAGGCCTGAAGAGTTTGGGACCAGGATATATAAAGGAGCACCTTCACCCATCTGATTCTCTATACACTTAGATGTCCTTCTGAGTCTTGTGTACCAACCTGTAAAATCTGTTGAGATTACTGATCACAGGGGATCTTTTTTTCTTTTCATTTTTTGGAGTGGCTTTTTTTTTTTTTTTTTTTTTGGTATATCATCCCCAGTATGCCCTTTTGGCATGGCACAACAAAAATCTTTTAAAATCCTTTGAATAATTAATAAAAGCGTGAAGCAATCAATGTATATATATTTCGGATACTCAATAACCCTTTTGAAAATCCTACTGAAGGGATACAGAAATGGCGATTTCCATGTCTTTTACATGCACGCATACCTGCATGAAGTAACCAGTAACTAAAGCCTTCCTTATATTGATGTAATAGTCCCGGCTTGTGAAGTCTGTGCTTCTACGTGGCAAATTAAATCTGTCCATGATTCGTGACAGCTGTTGGCGTACATTGTCTGCAGACATCAGGGACCTGTAGTTAATGAAGTTGTCATAACACCACTGAACCGATTCATGATCTGCAATGTTAAGAAAAAGTCATGAATCATCTAAAATGAGCATTTTACCAAATTAAAACAAGTACACAAAGAGAAACCAGCCAAATGGCCAATCTAGTGAACCATTCAAAATACAGAATGACATTATTTTATTTAAATAGCAACTGCTATTCCCTTTCAGTTGCTCTTAGGTTAATTTGGCTATGCATTCTTTACATGGACAAAGCTTTTATTTGCAGCAACAAAGACAAGGGAAATAAATGCTGAATTGTTGAGGTACTTCAGAAATTAGGTCAAGGAGGCCAAGAAAACAGGTAGCCGCATGGGATAAAAAGTAAACAGCAGAAAATAATTATAAGTGAATACATACAATGAGGTGTTATTATGATTCATTTTCAAATTTCGGCCCCAATACATGAATAAATATGCTGTTTACAGACCAGAGGATGGCTGACAGCTGCTACTTTTTGGTACAAAATAGTCTGAAGAACAATAATTCTGATCCACTACCACACAGGTGCAGCAGCTGGGGGTTTTGCAAGCACAGTCCTTTAAAAGAAGTTAGAATCACACTGCTCAGTTGTTTAGCCAGAGAAAGAGAAAGCGAATCTACATAAAATCCACTCCGGCTCTGAAACAGCCAACTGATACTATTCCAGATTTTTTTTAAAGAGCTATGCACATTCTATCATTGGCCACTGGACTGACCAGGTTACTATGGAATGTGCACAAAAGATCCCACTTCTGTATGCACAGGCACAGACACCAAGTGCAGTCTGGGCAACTGAGCACTGGGATTTTTCTAGTCTGGTCTTCATCCATAATCTCTCAAAGTTTTGACTAAATATAGGAATGCACCAGTTATCAGACGTATCAGATTTTACACTGTGGATGAGAAGATCTGTACATCAGCTATGAGCTCCATACTTTTTTTTTTTTTTTTTTTTTTTTTTGGCTACATATGGTAAGAACCTACTAGTATTAAACTAGTATTAAGCCTACCATCTTAACTTAAAAAACTGTTCTATTTTGCTTATTCAGAGAATATATTTTGAACCACACTGGTACCCCCTGCAAAGGAGACAGGAGCTTTGTACTGGATTGAGACTAGTTTGCATTAAGTTTTTTAAAAGGCATTGTCAAAAAGGCATTGTCATTCTATTTGTCATTCCTTGTTAATCTGGGGAAAGTGGAGGTCTCATAAACCTAAACTCTACAGATCCTTCCTTCTTATCATATCAGGACAATACACAGAATACTTAACTGTAGGATTGTCACTTTCCCTACCGCTCTTTCCCATCAGCCTTTTTAACTGTTTTTCTGACGCAGTTTTTCAGCGAGCCTAATATAGGTCTAAAACTGTTGACATGAAAGACATTGATGGGAAAAAATTACTGAAACCTAAGCTTCTTCAAAAGAAAGAAGTGCTTTTTCTCCTTTTGTCACTTCATTCTTGGTCTAACTTTTGTGATGTCAGCAGACAACAATCATAAAATACGCAAAACCCCTGTGACAAAGTTATCATAATTACTCTCTGTCTGGTAAATTACCATCCACTGACCTATCATTACTCAGTGTCCTTCAGAATAATACTACTTTTTCAAAATCCAGTAACTTCAGCAAACTAAATGATCTCACAGTCAGCAGTTAGACAGATTTGTGTATGCTCATTAATCTGGAATTCAGGTTCAATTTCCCTGCTGTGTCTTAACCTTCTCCTTAATTTTTCCAAGTCATTTCTGACATATGGCAATACTTAGGCAAACCTGGGACTCAAGAGTGTGTGATTCACACAACGTCACCCAGTGGGTTTCCATGGCTAAGTGAGGGAATCATATCTTATCTTGATTTCCAGAGTTTTAGTCCAACACTGAAACCACTACACAATGCTGGTTGTTAATTTTTAAAAATAGTCCAGGCATTCCAGAACATTCCAGTTCTTGATCAATTCATTTTCTCCCCACTATTAAATGCTTTTAAGTAATGGAGATTGACAGATGTTCTACTGACATAACATTCTGCATGCCACTTCAGTCCAGCAATAAGCAGAAAAGACATCAGTTCCCTATGATGGCCCAAAACAGATGGGTCAAATAGAGCGGCTTCTGGCTGCTTCAGAGGCATGGCGGTTATATGACGCATGCTCCCAAAGTAACCAGAAGCTGCTTCGAAACTGCACTGAGGTGGTAAGAGCAGGCACAAAAAGGATTGGGGCAAAATTATCTCCTGCTGGCAGTCCATTTGGGACTGTGGCAGCTGCCTGCTTTGGACAAGCTGTCCGGTTACGACAGTCCCAGGCCAACTGGGACCTGAGTGGCCAGAAACTGCTCCTTCTGGGCTGTCTACTTCAGCCCAATGAACTGTGACACTATAAGCATTATCAAAACAAGTGTTAGTTTAGTAATTAAGGTATGTTGAAACAACTCACAGACACATGAAATTATTTTTTAAAACAGTGATTTACCATTTGGGACATTTTCCCCCTCTCTAATTTTCAAGGCTATTTACTCCCTCCCATCCCCATCCTCCAAATTTCAACCCATATGAAGAAGGTATAATTATTTTTAGATCAAAATGATGTAAGTCTAAAACTACATGAAAAACAAATTAAGGGAAATGACCAGTAACAGGACCATAAGAGAAGCAGCAGGTAAAATAGCTGTCACACATTTTATGTGCTGACTCTTAAGTCAAGAATCTATTCAACCCCTATTTTGTATATTTACAGGAATAATGTGAAAGGGAGGCAGATACAACATTACCATTGCTTTTCTGGTCATGGGCTGGGCTGTGTGCGTACAAGAGCTGTGCTTACCCTTTAAGCTGGCTCTGTTGTGCTGAGAAGAAATTACTGCATAAAGGGTGCAGGATTTACAGCATAAAAATGTACCTGAATCTAACAAAAACATTTCTCCAATAAGCCTAAATTGTTGCGAAAATAACCAGTGTCACCAATATAGCACTCACAAGTGCTCAAAACACTGTACATACATATCTTCATATTTATTTTATTTTACCAATTAAGGCTAAGAGCATGTGGCTCGATCTGAAGCCATCTACCGAGTTCATGGCAAATGCTGTATTTAAGCCGCAGACTTCTCAATGTCTATTATTCCGCATCTAAACCACTATGTTAAACTGGCTCTACATTCTCCTAGATATATTCTCTTTTTTCATGAGCCACAAAATTCTAGTAGTTCCTCCAAGGTCACTAACTGGAGTTAATACAGATTCATCAAACTGTCAACATCATGGACTAAGAAATATATTTACATCTTAAATTTATACTCACTCTGTTTGAAAGCATGGTAGACATTCAGCAACGTCAAATGATCTCCATCTATGTGGGCAAACCTCATCTTGGCCTCATCTGCTGCTTTCTTGGCTTCCGTGGGGCGAACAAAACACTGTGGGACTAAACAAGGTTGGTATGGGCCCAACACAAACGCCCATATCGATGAGTCACGCATTCACAGATAGAGGAACAAGGCCTAGCTAGGTCAGTTCACAGAGCATAGGGCAGGGCAGGATGGCCTCCAACTGCATCTTGGACTGTCTACTACCTTGATTTGGTACATCAACACCTAACCACATCTGTAAGACAAGAGGGTTTCAAAGCTACAGAATGCCTGATTATTTTGACTAGAAGTAGGCATAAAAAAATCTATTCTGAAGGCCATCAAAGTTCCAAAGTTATGTGTACTGGAAGGATCACATGACCTGAGTGCAAAACCAAATGCTGATAGCTTAACCTAATGCAGTGGAGACAACACATTTTCAGAGAAGCAATTTACAACCAATTGCAACTTGTGGAAACATGTGTTATTCAGTAAGATGAACTCCTGTAAAACATTGTGCCAACAGCTCATCTACTGATATAAAGAATAAGAAATTGTACTAAAGTTCTGTCATCAACAGCAGGCAATGCTATCAGCACTGGTGGAGAGAAAACATACATGAATAAATATCAGTTTATATAGCAGTCCAGGGATATAGTGATAGCGGCAGTGGTGGAAGGTAGACTGCCCAGCAGATTTATCAAATCTTAACAAGCAAATCTGAATTTAGTGGATTGAGATAATTCTTTTCCTTAGACATCTGACTTAATTTTAAAGGTCAAAATGAAGGACAATTAGTGACCACCAGCAATGAGTTCTCTGTTCATACTACAAAAACACTCCATAACGTAGCCCTTTTGATGTGTTAATGCTAGTTCATCAGTTTTACCAAATAGCTTTTGTTACATCAAGAAAGAGCAAAGTCTTTCTCCAATAGATTATGTGCAAAAGTAATATTCCACTTAAAACAGGTACGTAGCTTTTAAGTGAAACCAATGACACTGGATAATAAAAGAACAGACTGTAGGTCCAACTGCTCCTTGAACTCCATGATATTTTTACTTTGGTCTTGACCAAAGCTCACAAAACTAACAAGATTGTTGTTGTTGTTTTAAATCACACATTTGAAAAAGCAGTCTTTTAGTTTTTTAACAGTACAGACACTGGGGAAAGATTGAGAATACAGAAATTGACTAGTGTGCACAACTGCAATATGCTAACAGCAATACTGCAAGAGCCTTACTGTTTCCAGTGCATATCTAACAAAAATTAAGAATGCAAAGTCCAAAAGAAGAGTGGCTACAAAAACAAGTACAATCCAACATTCAGAAATAAAACTGTTGTGGGTCTAACCTATACCCAGTGGCTGAAGAATAAGGCCCACTGTACTCAATGGAACTTATTTCCAAGTAAACAGAAGCAGATATATAGGATTGCATTCTAAACCTATTAGATAGCTCCAATATGCATTTTGTTAAATGTTTACTGGTTCTGTTGGTGACAGGATTTTAAATAACTGTGCCTTAATTGCATCCAAGTATTGCATCCAAAACAAATTCCTTTCAAATTGTGTCTTCCTAATAAAAATACTATACAGAACGTTGTGTGCATATTTCCAACTAAGAACAAAAATGAAGCTACCATATGTATAAATACTTTCTGAAGTATCCATATCAAAGAGGGAGATGTTTCAGTAAAACATCTTCTTCTAAAATATTTACACGTACAGTTAAAAGAAAGTATGTTCCATTCATAGTACGAGCTTGGATCAAGTAGTCTGGTTTGAAGAAAATGCATGACATAAAAAAGGCAGGCATCAACCTACCACCACCTCCGCAAATAAGGCTACAATTTACATGAAATTATTAGACACTGCCCTGCCCATCTGCTCTGAGTCTGAACTGTGAAATCTCTGCAATAAACATTGTAGCTTGGTTTTTTTAGAAAAACACTGTTATAATATCATAATATAGCAACAGCTTGTCTTACCCCAAAACCTTTTCACCCTATGATTTATGTGAACTTGCCCATTTCCGCCAAAACCACTTAAAATTTGGTAAGCAGTAATGACTCGATAATGTAATGAACAGTTGACATCTTCTTAATTACAGAATACATGTAGAAGTTGCTAAGTAAGTGAGAGAGGGGCAAGCATATGCAAGCCCACTTTGCTTGTACAAGTAGTATGCAGATTTTGTTCCACTCTAACAAAAAGGGCAAATACCCCCAAAATACGCATGCTAGTTCTTCAAGCCCATCTGGGCTTGAATTTAGAAAATGAGAGCTTCCATGTGTCAAACCGCTACTGAAACACTGAACTTCAAAGGTTGTTCCAGTTTTAAACACTTCCATTGGATGTGTCCAAGCCTTTGGATCCTCCCAGGTAGCTCTCTGGATCCAAAACCTAGTAACAAAGGCTGCTATTTAGGCAAGTTGTTTATCATGTCTGCATTTTCCACTTCTCAGAAAAAAAGTATTTGAAGTAATGATATTAAGTAGCTGCTTCTCCCTCTAGCATTCCCTTTAACAGTGGACATTTGGGAAGTTTATATGGGAAGTTTATGAGGACTCTCCTAAGGACAATTGGAATTTAATAGTTATGTAACTGGCACACACAAGTTACAGGATCAACAAAGTGGATGATCATTATTGCTGCTCACTTTGTAAGGAAAAAAAATGAGCATATGTGCAATTTGTAAAAGATAGAAGTGTACTGCTATGATCTGTAATCCTGAACAGATAATTTTTTTCTGCAATGAGATGTGTTAGATCACCATTTCACACACAATGACTTCTTTAGCTTCAGTGTTGATTTCATTTATAAAGTTTACTCCATTATGAATCATTCTATACAGTGATTTTGAAAGGCACAATTCAAACTTTTTAAAAGTTATAAGTCCTGTTGCAGGAATAGTAATATAAGCTTCCCCTAACTGGAGATCTGTGTTTTGATTGGCATCTCTGTCCCTGCTATTACCTGACAGCATGGCAGTTATAGATAGAATCTCATTAGAACAGTTGTAGTCGCAACTTGCAATAACCATTTTAGCCAGCTGTGGATCAAGTGGAAATTCTGCCATCATGGATCCCAATTCAGTCAAGTCTCCATCATCATTTAAAGCAGCTAGGTAATTCAAAAGCTCTAGAGCTCTCATCAGGGTTTCTGGTGCTGCAAAATAATTAAATAAATAAATAAATAAATAAAATTAAAAAATCCCCAAACACCACATATTAAGGCTGCCTTCTGAAAACAAAACTATCGCGCACACATATATGCAATCTCATTTTTCATTCCATAGCTGATAAAATTGTGAACATAAGTTGCTATCAAACGAAGTTACCGAAATCTGGATACCATGAATCAAACATAACTCTGGGGTTGGCTTTGGGTTCTATTCAACTATTGAGATTTTGCTACAGGTTTTGCTGATTTGCAGACTTCTTTCATGCCACATTGTATCTTTGTGAATAAGAATATTTATTACACTATGCTTGCTGAGTCCCATTCTTTCATTTTTATTCTATCATCACATCAACACTTAAATCCATAAAATACATTAAACCCATTAAAAGACAAAAATACCTGTAGTGAAATATCCTACAACACAGAATGTGTACTATCTTCCAACCAAATTGTTAGAATTCAAAGTATCCTATGCCACTTATTCTGCAGTTTATAACCAACTCACTTTTCTTGCATTTTATATGCCATGTTTATACTGACAATTTTAGTAGGAAGGCAGTGAAGAGACAAAACCACTTCTGTATTTCACAGAGAAATAATAATCAGTTGCTATATGGCTTCAAATTCATCTTTCCTGTTTAGCTGATAGCCATTATCAATATTGTCAGTCTTTGTTGTCATGGATGCAGGGGTACACTCAACAGTTCAAAGGATCCTAGTGTCTACCCTCAAAATGTCTGCTGTTTTGTGCCTTTTGGTTTAAAGTACTCAACCACAAAGTACAGTCCCCCATACTACTTCTCTTTTAATCCTTCCCAACTCAAGTTGTTCTAAAGTATAGTCTTATAACTATGTCAGATTTCAATGTATCTCCTAAAGTTTTTTTTAAAAAATCAGGTATAACAACTGAGCAATAGAGAGATATAAAAGAGTTTAACTTGTGCACAGCATAGGCAGAAAGCCACTGAACATGAAGACTGAACAGACTACCTTTTTATACAATTATCTCTAAAGGTATTAGACTGTTTCTACAGACTACACATAATGTTAAACAAAAGGATAATTTTTTGCATGTCCCAACAAAAGCAGTTGTTACAGTTATATAAATTTGATATACTCCCTTAGTGTAACAAATATACTCACATTATATTGAATCCCGAAGTGAAAACAAAACAAAACTCAGAAACATAATTTTAGGATTCTAAGATGTACCTGGTGGATCCATAAAATCAAAGTGAACCAAATCATCTATGCCAAGTTTCTTCAGCTGTAATACGACAGAACCCAAGTTGGACCGCAGAATCTCAGGATACGTATTGTCCTAGAAAAGAAACATTTTATTTTTCCTTATCTAGTATTATCTCCATAATTTTTCCTAATCCACTCTGCTCAAAAAACAAAAAAACAGGAGACTGCCTGTACTATTAGCATACAAAGATAGTCAGAATGAGACACATTGACAGTTATGTATGTGGGGTTCCTATACCATGTCTTCAGAAGCCAAGATCTCAACTGCAAATCTATGCACAATTGTGTATATTCATGTTCATTTAATCACAGGGATTTATTTATTTATGATTTATTTGGAGGGTGAACAGCATTTAAGGGCACAGAATTAATTTCTCACATTGCACTTGAGGACAGACTGTTGTAAGGTGACAACACAACATAACACACCTTATAACTATGCAAAACTAAACAAAATTATGCAAAATAATTCAAAAACACTATATTTGTAAAGAAGAAGTGAAACCTTATTTCAATTTATGCTGGCTTGTCTTTTTGATTAGAAATGCTTCTCAGCCCTTTGGCTAAGATCAAGTGTAGAAATGCAGTACTCATTAGTTTTCCCCCTTAAATTTCTCAACAGGTATTTCATATTGCAATGCTGATACAAGATATGATCCCTTCCTCCAGCTCCACTGGAGGAGCTACATGAGAACTGGCTCTGAGGTGATTCATAGCCCTCTCGACCAGGTGAGGAGAAACTGCAGTGAAAACAAGAGACTGCAATTCTCAAATTGGATTCCACTGGATCCAGTCCATTCCACTCTTCTAGTAGGTCATATATTTTCCAATGATAAAAGGAATATATATTATAAGCTGTGATGGAAGTATTTTTTGATAGCCTGTATAAAACTAGTGCGATAAGTTGCCTTGAATTAAATCCAACAAACTGCATATTACATACCTGCATCTCAGTTTTGTAAGCCTTCTCTGTATATAATCGAAAACATTTGCCTGGTCTAGTACGGCCAGCACGGCCAGCTCTCTGCTGAGCAGAAGCTTTACTTATTGCAGTTACCAAGAGAGATTCCACTCTTATCCGAGGATTGTATACCTGTTTAACACAAGAGTCAAATACAGAAAGAATAACTTCAAACAGGTATAACAGTCACGAGTTTCTTTATTAAAAAATTGTGTATGTTTTCAACACTTTTGAAAATTATGAAAATTTCATATGGATTTTAGAGCTTTCAATTACTGCTGCAAAACAAATACGGTACTATTTATTGTTGAAAGAACTTGAAATATTGGCTTTTCCATTTGAAAAACACCTTATTTTATTAATGTGCTTGGCATCTCCCTGCTTAAACTCCGGTCTCATCCCCACCCCCATTTTGATACCATTACATCTTTTAAAAATTCCAATGGGTTACCCATACATTCTGCTAAAGTTACTTCTCATACAAACTACAATAATATTGGGTTAAAACTATAAGATATCAGCTATGATTCTGTTAATGAGGAAAGCAGGCAGCCTTTACATGAAGTATGCCCCATGTTTATAAAATATGATTTACTGTAAATTTCACCCACACAGGTAACAAATAAACTTTGCTGACATCTAAAACTAAGCCACACAATGAACCTCTTATAGGAATTTTTTAAAGCAAATATTTGGGTATTTTTAATATGACCCCATATTTTATTAATTCTATGAGTATACAAGTTGAGATGCATTTCAAAATTCATTTCTGATATATTAACAAGGCATGAAGCCAAGCCATATTTAACTATGAGCTAGAGCTACATAATTAGTAATAGAACTGGATGAACAGTTTTATAGAACTGTTTTATAGAAAATACTTAATGAAACTATGCTCAAACAGGAAATATCCCACATAGGTCTTCTGCTCACCAAACACTTTGTGTTAAAAAAATAATGCAAAAGCAGTAGAACCAAAATCCAGAAAACAGCATTTCATAATACAGACAGAATAAGAAGTCATGTACAGGGTCATTCTGTAGTATTTCCATTTTAATTTCTGGGACTGGGCAGTCATCATATATATTTACCTTTTGTTTAGCAAATCCAGGATCAATGACAAATACAACACCATCTATTGTCAATGATGTCTCAGCGATATTAGTGGATACAACGACCTGTTAAAGAATACAATAGTTTTTTTCTGTTGTTTATAATATAAAGAGGGCACAGACAAAACTAGAGGGCATAAGCCATTAATGAATGAAACTTATGTTAAGAAAAGAGAGTCCAGTTTTCATAAGATCTGTTCAGCATTTAAAAGGCTATTCATATGCACTAAATGTTATAACTAAAATATTTCAGAACCCCAAGACTTACGAAAGGATATCTAGAATTCAGAGACATAGCCATGTTAGTCTTGAATATCAGTATACAAAGGGGGCTTGAAGCATCTTTGAGACTAAAGGGCTGTACGGACCAGCCAAAGGGGCCGGAGTCAGTGGGGGCATGGTGACCACATGCCCTGACTCTACCCCCAAGTCACTGTCATGCCACAAGCCCAACCAGACAGTGCGTGGCATGGGTATGCTCCTATGGCACAGTGTTTATACAGGCTGCACTGAAGAAATGGAGGTAAAACACCGCAGCGGTAGCAAGCGTGGCTTTTTGCCAGCTCAAAAGAGGAATGGCCTTTAAGGCCAGTCTGCACAATTTTCTGTTTCTGTTGTTTTAAAATACTTACGAACACTTAATAATATATAACAATGTATATGGAAAACTATACCTACACACTACAAAACCAACTACACAAACACATTAAGCAAAATAACAATAAAAAAATAAAGAAAAGGGGGAGTACACGTGACTTCCAATTTGCTAGATGGTTGTAGTATCAAATTATTCTGCTTCCTATGAACACACATATAGGATACATTTCTAACATGTTATTCCATTCATTATTCTTCAAATCTCAAAATTGCTATTTCCTCTCAATATTTTCTTATAAAATCAATTATCAGTTTCTACTTTTAGAAAAATATTAACAGACCCCTCACTAATCAAAATTCATCAAGTTATCCATTTCAGCAAGGTCATACAATTTTACCAACCATTCTTTTTGTGATGGAATATCTACATCCTTTCATTTCTGCACATAATAATCATTCAGTCATTTTCAGTAGTAACACTATCACCTCATTCAACACAATTGTATTATAAAAAAAACCCTGCTTAGATCTACAACACAATCAAAGAGTAGAATAGTCCACATAGGCATCCCCAATTTACCCAGTCCCATATGACAATCTGGAACATGCTAATGTGAGTGGAATTATACTCATAATCACTCTTCTTGTAGTGGGCATCTCCATCCCTACTAAGAGGTACTTTCCAACCAAAGGTTTAAACCAGATTGGTGGTCCTTGAAGGTATGCAGTTCAGATTTGGATATCAACATTAAATATGGCTGATTCTTCCTTACGTTGTGAACTGTTTGGTCAGCTTTTAAAACAAACAGCTTCATTTATATACCGTTTCATACCGCCTAAGGAGTGTCTAAGCAGTTTATAACTGTAAGCTACTTGCCGCCAACAATCTGGGGACTCATTTTAGCGACCTCGGAAGGATACAAGCCCGAGTCAAGCTTGAGCCCTTTTGCTGGTATTGAACTCACAACCTTATGGTTTTGAGTGAGTGGCTGCAGTACAGGCAGTTAACCACTGTGCCACCAGGGCTCCCCATTTTGGGGTTGTTCTGAGACCATACTTTTCACTTCACCACAATATGAAACTTAAAACATCACTGTTCACAGCTATCAGCAGTCTGCTAAATCATTCATTAAGCCATATTGTGATTCAACATATCTTAAGGTCAGGCTTGAGAAAGAGCAGAAATGGCTTAATTCTAAAACTGCTCGTTCAAGTATCAACAGAAACTTGCTGAGCATCTTCTCTCAAGGCTCTATTTAAATTATTTTAAAAGTTCCCGCTTAGTATGCAAATGAAATATTTAAAGTATGAGGCTAATTTTAATTAATAGTTTAAAATTAAGCTCATGAATTTATTTTCAAAATCAAATGATTTCCTTCCTTGTTACAAGGCAAACCCAAATATCTTCGTTTCCATATTTTTAAAAAGCAAGACCACGGAAATAATGAGCTTTAAGACTACAACATTCTAAAAATTTCAACAACAAAACTGAAGCGGTGGAAGGGGAGCAGAACACTTTCTCAGATGCATGGTATGAAGATGTCAAACTCTTACTTGAAGTCTCTTATAAATCTGTGTAATGATATTACTACATTTAATTTCAAGATAGCAAATGTTTTACCACAAAATTTCTATTCATGTCTTTACTCAGATTTACTCAGTAAAATCCACTGAGTCTAATAGGGTAAAAGCTTGAAGTATTAAAAAAACTTACCTTTCGTCCTATTGCACCATTCGGTTTTTTTGGAGGGGGCGGTTCAAAAATCCTCTGCTGTTGTTGTGGTGGAAGAGTAGAATATAATGGAATGATTTTAATGTCACCAACTTCAGGGCCCAGATCGTCGATTTCACGCTTTATCCTCTTACAGGCCTCATCTATTTCCTAGACAGATAAGAGTCCATGAAAACTTAGTTTTTTCCTCAGCTTAATTGCAGTGAATACTTTTTTTAAAAAATAGTCAAAATAAGTTATTTTTAAACTAATTTGGACACCTGTTGAATTTTCAATGGGACTTCTATAGCAGAACAAGGCACCTCATATTCTTTATTCCAATGAGCATAACAGCCTAATTTGCATTCAACACCCTTTTTTCTTTTAGTCGTATTTCCTAATTAATTCTCTACAAATTGTACTAAAATTGAAATCTCTCACCCAGGAATATTAAACTGCACTCATGACCTTTTCAATTTTCACAATCTAAAAGAAATTGATGTGCAAGATATTTTAAATAAGCCAATTAAGCTTTAATGTCACGTATCACTAATGCAATTATATGGAAGATTTGCTTCATTGTACCTAATGAGAACAAACACCTTTACAGTATAAACATAGATTTTCAAGAAGCAGACCAGTCACAGTCCAAGTTATCAGGGTTTATGTTAGACTTCAGCATTATATCCAAATAGATTTTTCATCTTCCCAAGTAAAGGCTACACAGATCTTCAACCTAAGGCTATTTCCTTAGCACGTGAAGATATTCTTAATTATCTGAGCAACCACCTCAAGAAATACTACTGCCTATTAACTTAACTTACTGTTGGCAATATAGAACAACATATGCTGTCACATTGCTGCCAAATTAATCCATATTAAATGGACAAATGAGCTGAATAGTAGGCTGAAGTGACTGTATTAAGCAACGAGAAAAGTAATTTATACCACTAGAGACAAGAATTGTGAAGCACCCCTTGTGCGGAAATTATGACCCTGTAAATTGTTTTTTCAATCAAAATATTGGTAGAATTGTCCCTTTATTTCTTGTTCTGTTGAATACTCTGTAGATATATCATCTACTGAGCACCTTGCAGTTTAGGTCAGTATCCATTTAAGCAAACAGAACAGCAGCCTCCTATTTCGGTATCTCATTTAGGACAATTTTAGACAGAAACAAATATCCCCAAGTTCCCCTCCCAAGATTATTAGTATTACCGTAAGTGTCTTTGTGCAGAATGATTTCAACATAAAAAGGTTAAATACCTCTATCACTCTGGGTTAGCATGCCCCCTACTGGTCTACTAAATTAGAAACACAATTACACATTGACTGAACCCCTAAGTTGTGGTGGTTGTTGTTGTGGTTTTGTACTTCTGAATTGTACGCTAGCAACAACAAAAATTATAACTATTTATTCCGATATCTACTGCATGCATTTTCTACTTGCCAAATTGCTATAAATTCTGTTGTAAGGTAGGTACATGCATACTTTGACAGCAGTAGTACATATGCACCGCAGACAAGTGCTTAGCATTACTTTGCCTGATGCTGAATCAACACTAAAGCACTTAAAGGGAAGGTGCAGTCACTGGAATACGAAGTTGCTACAAAACACAAGTCATGTTTTCTATTTTAGAACATGGGAGATGTCATGGGAAGTTTATACAATCTATGGAAGTCAGAGTGAGACAAACCTCAAAGAGAACAAATACGGCTTCAAACTGAGATAGGAAAGAATTTCCACGTGGCTAATGACTAGATAACTTGTTAGTAGTTCATTTCTCAAAATGTGTGCCAAACCCAGAGTGGTTTTAGAGTTAATTTGCTTGGACAGTTACAGAAGCAGCGTAGAAAGGAAAGAGAAGGAGGTCAGAGCAATGGACCTCTACTACTGCCAGGGTTGGTCCCTGTCATCTCTGCTACAGCAAAGATCTGCTGTTGGAACAGCAAGTATAACTATGAACAAGGAGTGGAAAACAGGGCCACCGAAGCAACTACCTAGGGCTCTCTGCGATTCCAAGGAGAGTTGCTAAGCAACACTGACGGACTCTTAAGGTATTTGTTTCTTCTCAGCTGAAGCGTTGGCTCCCCAAGGGAAATGTGAGGAAAGTATTTTGCTTAGTTGCCTTTCCATCCTGGGTGGCCCTCTGAGCAGTGTTTCCATTTCCACTCAGCTGACAAGATTTCCACTTCCTTGCTGGAAACTTTAGCTATTATAGTTATGGAAGCCAACACTGACAAATCCCCAAGCATCTGGTTACGGATGAAGTTAAGTGCCATTTCCAGCCTTGAAATAATTTACACGCTCACAATACATGCGCACATATGTTGGCATGAAAAGAAATCTTGGAACGGGACCTTTTAAAAACTTGCTAAGTAAGAACCACTCACTAGGTAAGCTCTGAGAGACACCCCAAAATATTTTAAGTTTTTGTTTATTAATTGAGTCTTGATGACTGATCAATCTGGCCCACCAGGGAGGAGTGACTCATGCAACATTTTGTATTTGGAAGTACTCCAAAGAACAGCAAGTGCAGGTACAAGAAGTCAAAGCTAGATAACCAAAGCTGCCTAAATACTCTGGACCAGTTCCTTGCTGATCTTGGAAACTAAGCCGGGTGAGGCCTGGTTAGTACTTGGAAGGATGATCTCCAAGTAACAGCAGGTGCCCTAGGCTATGTTTAGACAGAGCCAATAGCAAATCACTTCTGGGTACCCTTTGAATAAGAAAACCTTATGATTGGCAACCTTATCGGGTTACCATAAATTGACAGTCAACTTGGAAGGCACTCATGTTACATTATATAAAGGCAACATATTTATTTCTTGTTCCTTTAAAATATAAGGAAACAGAGATTGTGCCCCAGACTCCACATATTATAAAAAGAAAAGCTGCAAAAGCAGTTTGAGTACATCTTATCTGAAAATTTTGGGACCAGATGTGTTTTGGATTCCCCCCCCCCCTTTTTGGAATATTTGAATATACAGTGCACCCTTTCCTTACGCAGGGGATCCATTCCGCCCGCCCCCCAATTAAGGCAAATATCATTGAAAATAATGGAGCTCGTGCATGCAGCATGCGTGACATTGCCTCTTCTGTTGCGCAGCTTTCAGCATAAGCTGAAAGCCACATATGATGCGGGTGCACTGTACATAATGAGATATGGACCCAAGTCGAAACACGAAATTTGTTTGTTTCAGATACACCTTATACATATAGCCTGAAAGTAGTCTTATATATAATATTTCTAATATTCGTATGCATTAAACAAAGTTTGTATACAATGAATGACCAGAAAGCAATGGTGTCACTATCTCAGTCACCTGTGAGGACAATTTTGGATTTTGAAGTATTTCAGATTTCCAGATAAGGGATATTCAACCTGTCTTAATTGATATGACTGAATTGCATTCTCAGCAACCCCAAACATGTGCAATCTTGAATCAGCAATCTGGTATGTAACAAAATTATTTTGTTTGTTTTCCTATGTTTCTTCTGTCTTTTGGTTAAAGTACACAGACATTAGAAATACAGTATAGAAGGATCACATTTTAATTCAAAAACTTTTCTTGTGCCCTCCCACATGACAACTATAAGACAGGAAAAATGTTTAAAACATCTTTAAAAGAATAAGAATATTTGGCTAGAGAAAGAGTTTTGCGACTACAAGCTAAGGAAATATCTACAAAGGAAGAATATTTACAATATGTTAAAAAGATGAAGAGCACCTGGACTGGAGATTTTGTTTTATAATGCAAATTTTAACTTCTCAATCAACTGTACAGTCAGCCCTTCGTACTCACAGATTCTGCATCCACAGCTTGATAATATTTTAAAAACCTAATAAATTCCAAAAAGCAAACCTTGATTTTTGCAATTTTATATATACAGGATACCATTTTACTACATGATTGCATTTAATGGGACTTAGGAATCCACAGAGTTTGGTATCCATAGAGGTTCCTGGAACCAAACCCCAGTGGATACCAAGGGATCTGCTGCAAAATGTAAGGGGAAATCAATTATTAAGCAGTAACTATGCAACTCCTTAATTCCTGCTTTATCAAGAAAGGAACTACAGTGTTGTCCATAGACACATCTATGTACTTAGCAAATTTGATCTGACTCCATCTGCATCAGAAAACAGATGTCGGAACATATTAGTTTTACCACATTTAGTACTATCATGTTAAGAATACAAGTGCTTCACTTGTAAATTAAGAATGTGAAGATTGAACTGAACTGAACATTCCAATATCTGAAATGGTTAGCTTATGCATATAGTGCAATGAGTACACAATGGTCCAGTACAGAGAATAAGTCATTTAGTAGGCAATTTGAAGTGACTGAAGGAATCTTAGCAGTCTTTCCATTTCTCTTGCGGTTCACATCAAATAGGAGAGCATAGGCTGAAGAGCCAATTCATTTCTCATATATGTTTTTGCAAGATTGATTCTTCAGCCCCTACTTTGTGCTTTCTGCAGTAGACTGTGCACAATTTTCTGGCTCTTGTACTAATCATAAGAACAATAAATTTAGCATATTTTAAAACTGCCTTTGTGAATGTCTTTTCCCTCTATCTCATACAGTTAAGCCTGACTGATGTGACAATAGTGCATTTAGGTTTTTGAAACTGGAAAAAGTTTATGGGGAAAAGAAAAAAAAATAAAATTCTGTCTTCATAAACAACACATTAATTCCATAATCCAGATTCTAGAAAAGAGAAGTATTTTCTTCTACCCACAAACTAGGCTATGCATCATTAGCAACATAACATATTCCAGGAACACCTGATGGCATCTTCGACAGTCATGCAGCTAAAAGAGTTCAGGTAAATCCTCATCTGATCCTGGGAAACAAGATATTGATTCCTATTAGACCATCTTCATGTTTACACATTTTGCTCCAAACCATGGCCTTAGCTAAGTTTGTTCAATCAGGTGTTATAGATTTCTGAACCTGCCTGGTACCACAGCTTTACACAACATATCTACAACACATTTAAGTCAGAAACACTGCCACAAACCAAGAGGGTAAGATATACACAATTCCTTCTGTCTTCCCAAAATATGAGCAGTGCTTCCTAACCAAAGAGAAACATGCTGCACCAGGATCAAGAAGTTCTTCAACAACTGCATCTGCATCCCCTTCTCTCCTGGCATACAGTAACACTCTAAAATAAATATGCAAAGAGAATTCACAATACTTTTGGGACTAAATGAAAAACAGAAGTTGGTAGCATCAGCTTTCATAGACTTGAACCTACTTCCTCAGATGTAGTACTAGTCTTAAAACAACACAGGTCTTAAAACAACTACTGTATTTTACTCCTTGTTTCTTTACCTGGAAGGCAGTATTAGATTCGGCAAGAACTTAACAATGACCATAACACTAATGAGGAACATACAGGTGGTTCCATTTACCAGGCTAGCTCTTAACTTCTTTTTCATGAACAGAATATAAAGAGACTGCACATGGGCAGAGCAGAGAAATATTACTTCATGTGTTCACCCAGACAAAATTATAGCTTCTTTAACTAGGAGACCCATACAATTGAATCAAATAATTAAGGACGCTGGTGACTGCTCCCAACTCAGATGGAGCTATATATAACAAAGAACACAAGTTAATGAAAGCTCTAGAGGATGTAAACCCTTGCATATTTAAAATGCAAGATAGTTTAATAAATAATCATATTAAGCCAATTATCTGTTATTTTAGAAGTTCTTTAAATACATTTTAAGGTGTGTTCCTAATGACAACAATGCTGCCTTTACTATTACAGTGGTCCCCCGGGTTACGAAGGTAATCCGTTCCGGATTACCTTTCGTAACCCGGAAGTTTTCGTTTCCCGGGGGACCGCATTAGGAGACGGACCGCGCGGCCGATTTAAAGGGGCCGCGCAGTTTTTCTCCTTCGCATCCCAGGGGATCCTTTGGATCCCGGGGGATGTTTTTTGGTCCCGCCGGTTTCGGGTCCCGGGGATTTCGTTCCCCGGGGGATTCGTAAACCGGGGGACCACTGTACTTCATAAGATATACTTTTATCTCAGCATACAAGTTATTTGAACAATCATTACAAAAAAAAAATTCAAGTTAAACATGAGTATTACTTTTACCTCCCTCTAAAAAGATAAAATTTCCCAAATGCCCGGAATCTCTGCCATTTTAATGAATGGAAATGTTCTGTCTACAGATGGGCCAAACTGAAGCTTAACTGGGGCTAACAGTAATTCCTTTGAAGGGAGTACAGTGGGCCTTGGAGAGGCACCCAAACTGGTCCTCAGAATAGCAGGAGCCGGTGACTAAATGGACAAGCCCCTCCAGCTCAGACTTCAGCTTGGAAGCATAACTATTCTCCTGCTCATAACAAACAAGACACAGCTGGAAGACAAGCAATTGCAGGTGACAACTACTGCTACTGGAGTGATAACTGCAGGAGAAGCACTGGGAGGTCAGGGCTACTGGCTTGGAGCTATGGCCACCCCAGACAGACAGTAGTTGGAACAAGAGCAATTGGCAGTGGCAGGCAAACAGGGTGAGGGAAATGGGGCCCAAGTGGAAGAGAGGGCTATTTTTCACCTTCCCCTCTGAAACCAGACCTCCTTCTATGCAGCTATCCTGCCCTGTGCCCAAAAAAGAAATACACCGCAGCAATGGATTTCTGAAATCCAGTACAATGGTCCCTTGGTATATGTTGGAGTTTGGTTCCACAACCCACATGGATATCCAAATCTGGGGATGTTAAAGTTCCAATAAATACAGCGGATAATAAAATGGTGTCTCTTATAAAAATGGCAAAATCAAGGTTTCTTTTAATATTTTTTTTCAACATTTTCAAGCCATGGGTGCTTGAATCCAGAGAAAGAATCCATGGATATGGAGGACCAATTGTATTCGGTCACCCGAGTCTTCCCCCTACCATTTTATAGGGACATCGGAGTTTCTGAGAGAAGTCCTCTCAGCTCTTACTGCTGATGTGCAATCTACATGGGGCTGGATTTCTCTTAAAAATAAACTTTCAGTCACCTCATTTAAGATATTTTACTATCTCTAGTGGCCATTTATATTCCATCTCTCCTGTAATTGACAAAAAGATACACGTGGCCCTTCATATTCGTGGATTCTTTATCTATGGATTCAACCATCCATGATTGAAAATATTCCTATATTCCAAAAAACGAACTTTGATTTTGCTATTTTACATAAGGAATACCATTTCACTATGCCGCTGTATTTAATGGGACTTGACTATCCATGGATTTTGGTCCCCAAGGGATCCTGGAACCAAACCCCAGCTGATAACAAGGGCCCACTGTATGAACAATGTGAAAATCATTACTCCAGAAGACAGACCCTCTAACATGAGATAAACATCTCCACAGATTTGAGAGAAAATCTTCCTATAACCGCTTTATGTATTTGTCTTCCTCCAATATATGCATAATAGCACGATTACAGAATTTAAAGCAAATTATTGTATTAGGTGCTACTCAGAAGCTAATGCAAAATGATTGGCATGTATGGTTTAACTGCTGGAAAGTAATTATCGCAATCGCTCAGGGTATTAAAATCATTTGTTTTGCCTGTATGTTCCCTGTGATTGCTTTGGGACATACTGAGGCCATATTACTGGAAATGCCTGAAGAGCTAGAGAACAAAGATAGCTAGTATGGAGAAAAAAAACTGACAACCCATAGTGAAAGAGTGTAATATCAACAGGTGTCTGCTTTTACAGTGAATTCAATAAATCTGGTACGATTTAGAGAAGAAAATCAGCCGTGTTCATGCAAACTGAAATCTTCTGAAATACTCATTTTAAATCAGAATGAACCTTTAGGATCATGTTAACAAAATAATTGTTTCTTGCCTCTTTCAGCTAAAGTTTTATTTAAAAGTTCAAATATCATCTTTTATCTTTTCCAATATCTGAGCACGGAACATTTCACATAAAGCAATTAAAAAAGATAAAAGTTTAGTCAATTCAGAAGTCTTGGAACAGAAAGCAAACAAATATGAAGCGTTTGTTAAATATACACTTGTCCCTCCACATCTGCGGCTTTGACTTTTGCAGATTTGGTTATTGATGGATTTGATTACCATGATCTCTCCCTAGGTTAACATGATCTTTCTCTAGGTCCTTCAGAGAAATTCTGCTGGAAGTTGACAATAGAGTTACATGGGTGGACCTTAAGATTCCTAGAGAAAACACTTCTCCAGGTATTTGTAGGTCCTGCAACATGATTCTATGGTCACATTCTGGCAGATGTTGATCACAGAGTTCTACTGGAGCACCTAGACATTCTTAGAGAGGTGTTTCCTCCAGCTAAAAAAGAACTGTTTATTTATTTACCTTTTTTCCCTCTCATAGGGGGCCTGTGCCCCTAACCTCAGCGAATGTGAAGGGAGAAGTGTATATCTTTTGAAAACAAATAATCTACCCCCCAAAATAACTTTGCTTCGCATGCAGTTTAATATCGATATGGTGCCATCTGGCGTCGGAGGGAGAGATGCTGGCCCAGTTCCATCAGGCCTGGCCTAAGCTAAGAAGCAGCCCTCTCTCCAGTCCATCTGCCATGGTCCAGGACTCAGGGGGAGAGAAGAACTGCAGGACCTGATCCCCTCTCCCAATGCCATTCCCTTCTCCTTTTGTGTCATGTCTTTTTAGATTGTCTAATTAACCATTTGTAAGCTGCTCTCAGAGCCTTTGTAGCTGAAGAGCAGGGCATAAATACTCTAAATAAATAAATAAGTAAATATCTACAACTGCATCAAGCTTGATGGACCAACTCTATAACTTATTAAAAAGTGGCTTCCTGTATGACCATCTGTCGGGGATGATTTGATTGGGAGTTCCTGAATGGCAGGGGGTTGGACTGGATGGCCCATGTGGTCTCTTCCAACTCTATGATTCTATTTCCAAAAGCAGCCTTCTGAGTTATTTATGTCCTGGTAACATTTAGACTTGATTACTACCATCTTCTTCCAAGCAATCCTGTCCAAGCCTTAAGATCTTTACAGATCAGGCTCAAGGGTGCAGATCTGCTACTGGGAAGGAGGTGGTAACTGAATAATAATAATAACAACAACAACAACAACAACTATTATTATTATTTCTATCTCAACCCTCTACAATATGCAGTCGGGGCGGCTTACAAAGACTTACAAAGAACCCACTGGACCTCATCCCCTTTCCCACCACCCTTCCCTTCTCCTTTTGTGTCATCTTTTTAGATTGTAAGCCTGACAGCAGGGAACCATGAAATTATAAATAATAATTGTAATCCTCTCTGATAGTCTTTAGGGCTGAAAAGCGGGGAAGGAAGGAAGGAAGGAAGAAAGAAAGACTGGAAGCAGTGCAGAGGTGGGGGTAGAGGACATCATCCCTAAGCAGGGTGACCAGACATCCTCCTTTTCCAAGACATGTTCTACATATCAATCTTCTGTCCAGGAGGAATTCCAAAATGTTATCCATTTTCAGCATGACTAAGAAGCATGGATCTATACTTAGATTAGTGTTTTTAGCTTTCATTTTGTAATTTTTCTTGAATCTCCTACATTTTAAAGTGATGTCTCTTCCTTTGCCATTACCCTGTTCCCTAGGGACTCTCGATGCCTTTCTCATCTCTGTTTTTAGTAGGTGAACTCTGAAGTCCAGCAATCTAACTTTTAAATTAACATTTTATTATGGCTTCTGTTTTTACTATTTCCAATGCCACTATGTTTGTTTGTTTTTAAAACAATTTCCCTGGTTTTATTTTAGTTCAAGTATTCAATTTTTGCTGGCTCAGAAACCTCCAGGTTGAAAGACAGGACAAAAATCTTTGAAATAAAGAATACAGAAAATTATAGCAAGAGGCTTGTGAAGACAGATTGGCCAAAACTTTAGCTTGATTGGAAAGTGCATTTTCCCTGCAATGTAGGCAGAATTCCTTAGTTTTGACAACTGTTCATCAATTTAGAATCTTCAACTGTCCCGCATACACACACACACACAATTTTTTTCCCTGCTGCATCATCATCATATTTGAAAAATAAGCAAACAGGACAGCAGAACACAAATCACAATAAAAATATGCTACCAAAACCTTTTATGTGTGACTATGTATAATCTCTATGAAGAATCAGGTAGACTATACCTCTTGTCCAGTAAGAAAAAGTAGAAGATCTCCTTCTTCCTCTTCACACATATGAATTTGGATTACTGTACGAATAGCTGCCTCAAGATAATCCCTCTCTGGTTCTGGTGTATAAAATATCTCCACAGGATGGGTACGGCCAGGTATAGTGAGGAGAGGACAGTTATCAAAATAAATTTGAAATTTACCAGCATCTAGAGTAGCGCTCATTACTATAACCTACAATACAAAAGAAATATACAACATTACTGGATACAATACCCTAATTCAAGCACACTAACATGGAATTAAAAGGTGAAACCTGACAATCATACTGTCGTGTTTTCTTTTGCTTGGGTTACAATCCTAAATAATCTTTATTGGGAGCAAGTCTCATTGGCTCTGTATATACATCATCAGACTGTGTGTGTTAAGACAGCAAATACTGAAGGGGGGGAGGGAGAAGATACTTAAAGATTACAAGCCCAACCTATTCTGTGAATTATAAAATCACTAAATAATTTCAGCCACACATACAAAATTAAATTTTATTAACAGTGTGTAGAATGATTAGTATTGGGAATATCTCCTACAAATGCACTGTGATATTTGACAAATGATATATTCTACTGACCTTTAAATCAGATCTTTGCCTTACAACCTCTTTTAGAACTCCCATCAAAATATCGGTAGCCAGGGTTCTTTCATGAGCTTCATCAAGAATTATTACTCCATAACGTTCCAGTAAAGGATCATTCATAGCTTCACGTAGTAGCATACCATCTGTCATGTACCTGAACAGAAAACCAATATGTGAATACAAGCTACAGTAGGTTTTGATTTTTTTCCCCCTCTTACTTCATTCAAAGAATATTCTCAGCATTTCCCAGTTCACAGTCACTGCACTATTATTACAGTGGGCCCTTGGTATATGCTAGGGTTTGGTTCCAGGACCCGGGTGGTTATAAAAATGTGTGGACGCTCAAGTACCATTAAATAAAACATAATAAAATGGAGTTCCTTATATGAAAAGGAAAAATACAAGTTTGTTCTTTTAGTTTTAAAATATTTTCAAGCCATGTAAGGTTGAATCCATGGATAAGGAACTGTGGATACAGAAGGCCAATGCATTTCCTTTGTTTGCTCGGCACAAATGATCATTTTAGTAATCATTAATGAAAGAGTTCTTGGAATATGTGCATCCTTAAAGATATCTAAGCCCTTCTTCTCCTTTGTAACATAATTTGGAAAAGAGTGAAAACATTATTTTCAACAGGTGAGTTCCAATCTTCAAAGTAATTCCCCACACCAGGGATGAGAACCATACAGCCTCCAGATGTTGTCAGACTGCAACTGTCAGCATTCATAACCTCTGGCTATGGTAGCAAGCACTGATGGAAACTGTGAAATCTCACCCCACTGATCATTCACAGACTCCTTCCCATTAACAAGTGGGGGGGAGGGGAAGGAATTTGGGTTGTTCCATGTATATTCAAACATCTCTTAAAACACCAAAACAAAAAAACAGATTACCACATATACTCAACTACAAGTCAAAAAATTTATGCCCAAACACTGACCATAAAATCCTGGGCAGACTTATATACAAGTCAATACAGAAACAGTGCTTAGAAAGGTCCTGAACGAAGCACTGCCCAATATGACCGCAGAAATCGACAGTGATTTCTCAAAAAGCTTCCCAGGCAGGAGTGTGTGTGTGTGTGAGAGAGAGAGAGGGAGGGAGATATTCCCTTTTCAACCCAATGTTAAAACCTTCTCTCCCCCATCCTCCTCCTGATCTCTCCACTTCCTTTCCTTCCCAATCCTATTTTAAAACCATCTCTCCCCCCAAATACCCCAATTAACTCCACTCCCGTCCCAATCCAACGTTAAAACCATCTCTCCTCACCAAATCTCACTTCCCTCCTGTTCCTTCCCTTCTCAAGCCGATGTTAAAACCTTTTCTGCCAGCACCAGGGGAAGTGGTGTTAGGTGGTTGGGAGAGGTCCAGAGGGGGAGAAGGAGGGAGGGAAGTGATGTTTTCCTTTTGTTTTGCCCTTTGCATCCTTTGTTACATGCCCCTAGGTTTCCCTCCCTTTACTTATCCAAGGGACGTATCAAAATCCATGATTTTGGCCCTATAAGTTTCCCTTGATTTATACTTGAGATCGACTTGTACACAAGTATATATAGTAGGTGGCTCAAAAACACCTGATTCAGGAAAATAGACCAATACAGTCATTATTTTCTCCATGCACTGAGGATATGGGCACATGAACACAAAACAGGTATCCCAGGTTGAAGTTCCAACATTTCTCGAGTTACAAACAATCCCCTTTCAAATATATGTGGCAGCATTTTTAGGGGTATATAGTAGTTAATACTTACTTTAGAATAGTTTTTCCACTACTGCAGTCCTCAAATCGAATAGAATAACCAACTTCTTGGCCTAACATCACATCCATTTCGTCTGCAACTCGCTGGGCCACACTCATAGCAGCGACTCTCCTGGGTTGAGTACATGCAACACCTCTCTTTGGTCCTGGCAGCGAACGCATATAATCAACACACCATTGAGGGATCTATTGGGGGAGAAAGTATTCCCACATTATTTATTTTTTTTTAAATTTATCATGGTTGTTTTCACTGTAAAGACAGCTAAGTCCCTGCCTAAAGAGTCTTGAATTAATTCTAAGTAGAAAAGAAATGGATAGGGGCTATAGAAACATGTCTCAGCACAGCTGCAATTCTATTTCATTTGTATTATTAGGAAGCAGGAGCAAAAGGAAAAGCACTACAGAAGCAATTTAAATGTATATTAAAATGACCCACTAGGATACATATCAACCTTTACAATAACATAAGTTTTGAAGTGATTCATTTAACCCATGTCTTTCACTACACAAGGCAAATATTTATCTTTCAGATATTGTTACTGGGCAGAGAATGTCTACATCTAGAGCAAAACACTGAAAGTCTGTAACTTCATTTGCCAGTGGTTTGGCTGCTGCAGACAACATTAACACATGTTATTAAAAGCTGTAAATTCATATACAAAAGAATAATCTTTTATAAACAAACCAAAAGATATCCTAACATAGAACACTATAGGCATCACAATATTAAGAAGGGATAGAGCAAAATTAAACCAAATTAAATCAAAGGTGAAAACACAGCACTGCATGAAGAAAAACGTCATCTTTTTCTAAGACACAAACACAACATCTTTTTCTAAGATACAAACACAACACACCATCGTCCTTTCAAATACTTCTCTAAAGCCCTTTCAGTTGAAAGCAGTTAAAACCATGTATGCGGTCAGAAAAGGACTGGAGGGCATGCTTCTGGTTGGAAGCTGTAAACCATATGCTATTCTATAAATTACAAACACTGTTGTATTAGTCATCCATAATAGCTGGGAATGGTGACTAAGACATAAAAATTGTAAGGAAATAACTCCATCTAGTCACAGAATGACATGAAAAAAGACAATGTGTGCTGGAGTCTTGGTGTACTATGCTAACTTTACCCAGGCTCACAAAGAAATGACCAAAGGGGGGACAACATCAGCCAGTATTCAGAAATCTACTTCTCTGCCTTATTTCCTTCTCAGCTGCTATGTCCATGGCCTTTTCATTCCTGCAGCCATTGCCTGTTGGCATAATTATACCAGGGTAGTTTACTAACATGATTCTGGTCACAATCTGCATTTTTATAGACTTATAATCTTAAATGTATCTTGAATAGCTGAAAGCTCAAATGTGAGGAAATGTATTTGAATTGTAATGTTTCATGTATTAGCAGAACACTGAAATTTATGTCAAAGTTCTGAGAGTTCTGTGCAAAGTGGTCTTAAAACGACAGAAGCTTTATAGTAATAACACTGAAAACAAAATGGGGACTGCTTCAGGACAGAGATGTAGGTGTTTATATTTTAAAAGACATCCAATGCCAATAGCTAAACTCAGGTACTCAGATGGTAATCCACTAGAAATTGTCCTTAGATTGAGATTTACATTAAATGAGTAGAAATATTTTGGCCACAATCCTAACGTTAACCTTATTCTATTGTCTAGAATAGGTATCTGTTTCATTTAAGTATTTGTTACAACACAGAGAAAGTGATCACTACAAACTTTTACAGAAAATTATTACAACCACACCAAAAATGTGGTGATCATTCATTCAGTCCTCTGTATAAGGAAAACAAGCATAAATGATTGGCTAGCAGTACTTATAAAATTCTCACCTGTAGCAAAAAAAATAGTGTGAATGCCTTATCTATGGGGAAAAAAATTATTTGCAATATATGTTGTGCTGACACATTTGGCTAATACCCTTAAAGAAGCTTTTATGAAAACAGGTATTATAGGCTTCCCTTTGGTGAGGTTAAGAAACTGTTTAAGAGGCTGGAAGAAAAATTAGAGCCATTCAGCAGTATGTTTTGAAAACTGCACAGTCTACTGCTATGATGTCAAAACAGTCTTCCCAAACCTGCACAAAATTACTTTAGAACAAGAGGTACACTTCTATGAAATGTACCCAACCAATTTATTACATCTATGAAACCAAAAAGATGGAAATGGGAACCAACTCTACTATCCAACGAGGATAAATCTCACTAAATAACCCCTGAAATAGAAACATTACATTTGGAAGTACTTCCTCACTTGTGTAAGCTATTACTAGGAAATTTCTTATTTCATCAAATTGTATCGGCAATATCAAAGGACAACCACAGAGCAGAAGGGTATTAAAAATAACACCCACCCCACACAAACAAGCAAAACTTGCAAC
Organism: Urosaurus nigricauda; assembly: GCA_034509955.1. Classification (NCBI taxonomy): domain Eukaryota; kingdom Metazoa; phylum Chordata; class Lepidosauria; order Squamata; family Phrynosomatidae; genus Urosaurus; species Urosaurus nigricauda. Next base: position 92,552,839 of record JAOEGL010000005.1, on the reverse strand, counting down.
TAGAAGTGGAGGAAGCATATAAGCTCTGTTGACAAACTGCATTAAAATTCAGCGGGTATACCTAAGGATCCACATGGAAGGCTTAAGCTATGAAGTCCCTCTGCCGTTCCCCCTCCCATTTTGAATGTACACGACAGTTTCAAACTGCTAAGCTACAACTATATTATTTATTTATTTGTTCAAAGTGTGTGCTACTTTGTTAAGATACAGTCCTTGAAACAGCCGGGATTCAAGCCATATAGGGCATTATAGGTCATCACCAGCAGTCTGAATTGCCCCTGCAAACAGACCAGCAGCTAGTGGGGCTGTAGCAGCAAGGAAGTTGTGTGCTACCTATACAAGAACCAGTTAACTGTCTGGTTGCTGCTCTTTGCACATTTGAAGTGTCTGAGCACTTTCAAAGGCCGCCCCATAGAGAGCACATTACAGTAACCCAAATGAGATGTAACCACAGCATGTGTTATTGTGGCCAGGTCGGACTTCTCCAGGAACACAAGTGGTACACTAGTTAAAACTCTGGCTTATTTTATAACATTTTTGCTCTAACTCCAGGATTACTCCCAAACTGCAAATCTGCATGGGGGGGGGGGGGGATAAAATATGGTATCCCTAATCTATATTTAAAAAATTAATGTCAGTGGAACCAGTTTTCTGATGAAATAATGGGGAAATACTTTTAAGGCATTATTTGTTCAAAAAACTAATTCTATTATTAATATTAATGCTCTAAATATGAATTAGAGATTCCACATTTTACACTTTTTTTGAGATTTTCAAAAATATTTCCCCATTATTTCATCAGAAAACTGACCAAGTCTAACTAATTTACCATCTGGAAAACTGTTGCCTTTGTTCCCACACGGACGAGAAGTGGAGCAGTCTATCTCTATGTAGAGATCCCTCCAGAGGGTTTTAACTGACAACAGAATAACATCTAAGACAAAATGTAGGCCTGCGACTCTAACGTCATCACTTTTCCTCTCCTGTTTCATTTTTAACATCTTTGCCTGATCAAGCAGCCAGTTAAGCTTTGAAAGCTTGCATGATGTATATTGTGTATTTTGGTTGGCCAACAAAAGAATCACTGTTTTATGGATTTAGTTGTATTTGGTTCAGCTGATTTCCCCCCCCCCCCCCCCCTGAATTTGTAGCAAGTGTCTCTGTACCATGAATGCTGGTTACTCCCACAATAAGGAAAAGCCTAGAATTTCCAGAATTTTGAACAGAATACAAAAGACTTAAGAGCACCAGAATTTTCCTGCAGAATCACTGCCTCATATGTAAGCAGGCTAAGGACCCTCTGGTGAAATAGGTGTTTTAGATATTTAAAATGTCTGTCATTTATGAACCTTAAAAGAACACAAGTATCCACAATATCATACTTCCCCATCTTTGTTTTAAGGCTGAACTATAAGACTGATTGTGCTGAAATGATATGTATTTTGTGTGGTTATGAAATGATATGCATTTTTGTGTGCCCTGGTGGCACAGTGGTGGTTAAATGCCTGTACTGCAGCCACTCACTCAAAACTGTAAGGTTGCGAGTTCAAGACCAGCAAAAGGGCTCAAGCTCGACTCAGGCTTGCATCCTTCCGAGGTCGCTAAAATGAGCACCCAGATTGTTGGGGGCAAGTAGCTTACAGTTGTAAACCGCTTAGACACTCCTTAGGCAGTATGAAGTGGTATATAAATGAAGCTGTTTGTTTTTTGTTTGTTTGTGTAATGTTCCTTTGCCTGCATGTGGGTATTTGTTTTCATTATGCAGGAAAGAATATTTGGAAGATCTGCCCTTGATGGAGATTACAAAGAAAGGCCCAAGCACAGTACAAGGCCCCTCCTTTCTCACAGATTTGAGGCCCACAGTCTTGAATATTCACAGAGGGGTAACCTCCATTATTTTCAATGGGGCACCCCCCCACACACACGGCATACACCCATGCGGGCTTGCAAGCATGTGCCCTATTCAAGCCTATGGGGCTTGAATATCGGTGAGTCTCCGTTTTCGTGGGGGGGGCATAATGGATCCCCCGCAAAAATGAGGGCTGACTGTACATAGTTAGCTACTGTCAGCACCTGTAGAACTGTCACCGGCATTGTATGTTTTAAAACTGATGACATGACAAGACATATACAAAATGAGAATTAAGACCAAATAGCCCAGTATATTTTGTATGAATACCAAGTCAATCTTAATGAAGCATTTACAGCATTTTATCCTTTCTGTGAACTATCCAAGAATACTGCTACTTGTATTTGTGACTTATAAGAAAGTTAAGTTCACCAAACCTATACCAACACAATTCAGCCTAGACTATACAATTACAAGTAAGATTGCAGTCTACACATATTTTCAAAGATTTTATACAGTATTTTCAAAAATTTTAAGGCAAAACTAGGCATTGCTATAAATGAACTAAATATGGAATGAAATAATGGCATTAAGATTTTTCATCTAATCAGTAAGTTTTAGGGAAAAAAATATTTTAAGTACAGACCCTCATTTTGCTATCATTATTATAAATAAGCACATGCAAATAACCCAGAATAGCGGTTATTTGTAAATTAGCACAGGCTTGCATTGATCAATTCAAACCTCACTGAACCCTTTATGAAGAGGTAACAGACCTTGAAAAGACAGACAGACTACCAAAGGTGGGGAAGGAAAGTGAAATCTCATTACATCATTTTCTAGTCATTAAGCAACTGAAAGGTTCATTAAACAGATCTAGCTGGAAAGGCTAAGACCTGTGATGTGTCACTGCACAATGAATTTCTTTAAGGACACTGAAATATTGCTACTGCAACACTGAATAATTTCACAGAATCATTCAAAGTGTTATCACATACCATTTACTGCACAATCTTTACAAATCACCTGTAAAGGCTAAACAAAAACTTACCTGCGTTGTTTTACCAGAACCTGTCTCACCAACAAGTACAAAAGACTGGTGTCTGATGAGGATATCAGTAAATCTTTCCTTATACTCCCAGACAGGGAGCTGAAGCCGTTTCTTTAAGATCTCATAGTAACGAGGTGTGTGTGGTAGGTTTGTAAATGGATTGATACCCTGTGGAAGTACAGCTGGTTTTAAAGCTGGCAACCCCACACCAGCAATGAGTGCAGAATTGGCTGAAGGGCGTAAATCCTTTTCCTTATCTCTTTCTCTCTCACGATCTCTATCTCGATCCCTGTCACGGTCTTTGGAGCGGTCATCACGATCCCGTTCCCGATCTCGATCCTTCCTACATAATTTTCAGGATAAAGATGTGTATCGTTAGAATAAATGCACTTCTCAATCATTCCTTTAAAAAAATCAGAATAAAGCAAGATGTATCTTATTAGAATAATCACACTAACATTTCCTTATTGCCAAAAATACGATTGGAAACCAAAACAATGCAGTCTTTGTTTTAAATATGAAGTAATCTTGTATGATTTTCAAGAACCTACACATATATTTTCAACCATCAATGTCCCTTGCCAATTTTTGCAGGATGGATCAGAAAGTAAGCTAAAGTGTGATAGACTCAGCTCCAGCTCTGCCCATGTGTGATGTCGCATAAATGCAATTTCCACCAGAACCAAGCTTAATGCCACTTATTTTTGGCAAAAACTAATCCAACTCCCAAGATACAACTGCTTTTCTTTTTCTGCTTCTGCCTCCTTAAAAATATGGACCAAGAAATATACTGCAAAGAAACTTTCCCTTCCACTCATGTATGTAAAACGTAAGATTACTGTAATATACTGGTTTGTGGGGCTGTCCCTGAAGTATACATATTTGAAATTGAAGCAAGTCTAAAATGTTTAGCCAGATGGCTATTGGATGTGTACTGCAGTGGATTCCTAGTTGTTTCCAGGTCCAATTCCAAGGTATTTTACAGTCCTCAACTGTGTGAAGCCAAGACTTCTGAAATACAGTCTTCTTCCCTATGACCTTGTCCACATTTTCAGTCTCCTTCAGAGGCCTTCTGTATGTCTCATCAGGCTAGACTGGTAGGAATATGGGAAAAGGCCTTCTTGCTGGTGCATTATAGTTTTGGCATTCCTTCTCTATGGAGGCGAGACTGGCCATATCTCTGTTCAGTTTTAGGTGTGTGGTTTGCTTTATCAGGTTTTTTTTATGGGGTTGATTCTGTTCTCTGAGTTGTTAAAGACAACTGGTTTGTTGTTTTGAATTTGTTTCAATGTTCATTACATTTCTGTGTACAGTTTGGGTCAAAAGGCAGGTAATAAATAGTCTGCTGTGATTGAAATATAGCAAGAAAGACGAAGTATCAATGGAAATCAAGTTGCTACTTTATAGCCTGGTGCTTAAACCATCTTTGTTCCCCAGCAACACCTTCAAATAAAAAGGACTAGACAGTAAATGCCCAAGGCATCAGTCTGATTTTAGAAGATAAACAGTTTCAGCCCTGGTTAGTACTTAGATGGGAGACTGCAAAGGAACACCAAGTTGTTGTTGTTATCTGCCTTCAAGTCAGCCTCAACTGATGGTGACCCTGTGGATGAGACATCTCCAAGTCTTCCTATCCTCAACTGCTCTGCAGGTTTAGGCCCATAACCTCCCTTAATGAGTCTAACAATCTGTCATGTGGTCTTCCCTTCTTTCTAGTGCCTTCTACCTTTCCTAACAATATTGCCTTTCTAATGAGTCATGCCTTCTCACAATGTGGCCAAAGTATGACAGCCTCAATTTAGTCACCTCAGCTTCCTGGCAGAGTTCAGACTTGATCTATGCCAAGATCCATTTGTAATTTTGGACATCCATGGCCACTCTTTGACAACAACACATCTCAAATGAGTTGATTCTCTCTCTCTCTCTCTCTCTCTCACACACACACACACACACACACACAAACACTATGGAAGACTGCTAAGGGGAGCTATAGGCTATATTTCAAATGAAAGAACTGAGAAACTGCCTCTGAGTATTCCTTACCTAAGAAAACCCTATGAAATTCATGGGTGGCCTGTCAATAGGCAACTTGTAGGTACACACAGAGATTACAGTGCTAGGTACTCAGACGTTCATAAACACCTTTATATGTTTTGCCTTCCTTTGAGGCTGAGGGAGTGTGATTTGCCCAAGGTCACTTAGAGGCTTTCCATGGCCAACCCCAGTGTCCAGAATTATAGTCCAACACTTAAACCACAACAACTACTATGTTTTGGGCAACTGTACATTCCTTTATCTGTACTCAAAATATACATGCCCATGTGTTGATTTTTTCCCAGACTATTTTTCTATTTTCTAGATGAATTCTGTGCTCCTATCTATCCCAACATAAGGACCAGAATAACCAAAAAGAGTTACCCTCTTGGTTTCTAAAACAGCACCTCTACTCATGAACAATTGTGACAAAAAGCCAGATTTTCTTATGGCCTGCTTAACTGTTCTGGTATATCTATAATGCCATGCATAAAAGCCTTATACTTGAAACAGAAAAGTCAGTGATGAACAGAATGGTTCGAAAGCTGTTTCGCACTAAGAACAGTCAACAAACACCTGGAAGCATTCTAGGGATCACAACACATCAGCTACTGCCTGGTTCTTTGGTAAGTGACACAGGGGCTGTACAGACTGCCTGAAAAAGGCAAACGTTCCTTTTTGCTGAGCAGCGGCACAGCAGCAACCAGATGGAGCTGCGCAGCAAAAAAGGAGCTGCCTAGCACAGATCCTTTTTGTGATGTCGTAAGGGCTGCGCCGCAGACCTTAGGACGTCTCTTCTGTGCAGCGCTGTCTGGCTGCTGAGGCGCAACTGCGACATCCGCTGTGTGGGCGGTCCGTTGCAGCTGTGACGTCACGTCTGGGCGCCCAGCCCTTTTTTTCCCTGCACACGCCACCAGGATGGCACATCCTGGCTAGTGCACAATCAACACACCCCTGAAAGTGCATATTGCAGTATTCTGCAAGTATTCATATTCTTGGAGGAATGCCTGCTAACCTTGTAAACTGGCCTAAAGGATCAGTGACTTCAATCAAATTTCCTAATTTTCTATTCAAGGATTATATTCTGGAATACTCTATGAGATTAAAGAGAGGGTGAGGGACACATTTTTTAATATTCAATATGTATTCTGCCAGTTTCTTATGTTATACCATGGGGTGGCTGTATGTGCTATTGAGCTTATTTTGGTGCGTTATGTGTTTTGCCTCGACATGTACTGTATATGCTTATGTGTTTGTGGTTTCCCATTGAAAATGGACGTTTAGTGACTGGACACATCTACTACTGCTTGTGAATGCATAAGCTGTAAATCACTCTGTCAAACAGCCAATGTGCTTGCTCGAAATAGGCCAGGGAAACGTGTACTATCCAATAATTCTGGTCATGCAACCCATGTACTATTTGCACTACAAAGTCTTTATCTGTTTAAGAGACAAGTGAGCAACTGCAAAATTAAGGATTTTTGTTTGGCTCTCCACCAATCCACATTAATCTAATCAAGCCAAAGATGCCAATCTCAGGGTAGGGAACAATGATATAAGGCAGAAAAAAAATTAAGTGAAAAGTTCTCCCGCGTTTATCTCTCCCATGGAAAAGTTATTAAAAAATTGTTTCATAAGAGCCATATGTAAGGTCAGTTAACAAAGAGGTAGAAGTGTGGGCCCAAGACAGCTTACAATAATTTATGAAGTTTCCTTTACCAATAAAAACAGAAACCTTTGACAAAAGAGAATGTAGTTCGAGTACTTCCTCAATGTGAAATTGAACTAACTAGTGTGAATAATTCTACAGTGCAACTGGGGGAGCCTCAATAACAAGGGGAAGAGAATTAGCCGTATATACTCGACTATAAGTCGACCTCATGTATAAGTCGAGGGCAAGTTTTGGGGCCAAAAATATGGATTTTGCTATGACCCGTGGATAAGTCAAGGGTAAAATTTAGGGCCATATAGGAAAGGATCGAAAGGATGAAGCAAAGCAAAACAATGTGAAATAACTTCCAAAAGTCCCTCAGACATAAAGACGGTCAGTGCTTCCAGGACAAATTATACTTACATTGACCAGAGGATAAGTCGACTCAGGTTTTTGGGGTCAATTTTTTGACCTAAATTTCTAGACTTATACATGAGTATATACAGTAAACTTTGGTGGAAGTATGTGAGCAGACAACCATAGATGTCATGTGTTATTTCATGAGTTCACTACAATTGGTGAGTCAGTGATCAGAGATTACACCTCACCCCTTACATTTAAACCAGCAACATAATGCATATGTAAAAATAATAATAATAATAATGTTAAACTTTCAGAACTAACCCTGTGCTGCACATGCTGTTTTGTTTTGCTCTCTTTTAATGAAGAAGAGAGCATATGCTTCTAAGAAAGTTGTTTGTTTGTTTTTGCAATACTGTAGCCTAGCATTTTCCCCTCCTGCATTTTATATTACAGACCCTATCACAAATCTAGCCATGGCAGGTCAGGCTGGCCTCCCTTTCTGTTCTTTTTTCTGTCAGCAGATAAAGACCTTTTTATTCAGGCAGATCTTTGATTCTTAGATCATGTGCCATAAGGGTGTTTTGAAAGCAGTGTGTTGTGCTTTTATCTTTTTAACTGTGTTTTTAAAGTGTTTAAACCGTTTTTAACATTGCACTGTACTTTTTTATAAGGTTTTTTTTCATTTAATTGCCTTTTAACTCTTGTAAAATAGTATTTCAGATGAACTTCATTTTAAATTATTGTAAGCTGCTTGGGGCTCTGTGCTTGGAGAAAGATGAAATAAAACAAATAAATAAATAATATTCTCTGTGTAACATGGAAATTATATGCATGCAACATAAACATTATACATAAACTAATGAGCTGTTTGACCAATGGGATATTTCCAACATAACACACTGTGATGACCCCCTGTGGTCCAAGCACCCAAACAGCAGTCCTTTCTTGGCCCTTAGTCCCAGCAGATCCTTAATTTTCCCCCAAATCTCCTGGTCTCTGTTCCCACTCCCTGCGGAGTTAAATGAGACCCTTGGAGATCTCTGAGTCACTCTGCCACCACCCAGTGAATTGGTAATGATTTCCCCTTAACATACACTGGGACTTGTTAAGGACTTATAGTTCCCTTCCCTTGCTAATCTACCCAAGCAATAACCAAGCTAAGGCACGTGTAAAGGAGTGTGGGAACAGCAGATACTTTTAAGGAAAGTGTTTATTTAACTAAGAACAGAGCAAAAAGATATAATTTCACGCTTTGCTGGCACAATATGTATAATTATAAAATATTCATTTCAGGCAAGCCGACAGAAAAATAATAAAGGCCTAAATGTTCTGACACATTCCTAAGTAACTGATGCAGAGATGGAATCAGCCGGGCCTGATGGGCTTTAGATGTAAGAACTGGCCGCAGCCTAGCTCAAAATACCTAAGACCTGTCGCCTTGCCACAGGTCCAGCATTGCAGTTTTCCCAACAGGCTAGACTCACATCAAGGGACAGACGCTCACTCAAGACTCCTACTGAGGACTCTTGCTCCCACTGATCTCAGAGGCCTTTTATAGCCCTGTCTTGGAAGCTTCCGGAAAAACTCTTAGTCCTGCTCACTGACTGGCCAATTGGGCCTTCCATCAGCTATGATGGATCTACTCATTTGCAAAGCTCCCTCTCAGCTTTATTGCCTGAGAGAAGTCCTCAAATGGAGGCCCAGTCATTACAAGCACAAACATGTCCAGAATAATATACATGTATAATACAGGTGTCTTCAAATTCCAGACTCAAGTATATTTATAAGCCCATCTTTCCAAATAACGGCCTATTTGTAATTATTTTTATACACATGCACCTCTTCTTTTAGTTCCTGTCCACTTGTTTTTAAGGAGATATGCTTAGAACTGGTTGTGATGGCACTTTTATAACTCATCTGAGTTGGGGACGTAATCTAGTTTTCAGCCTCCCAACTGAAAACTAAGACCCAAACTATGTACATCATTAAGTGTACGAAAGAGTACAATACAGAGAAATTCTTTAAATTAAGGACAGATTTCAAAGCTGTACAAGTGCTGGCCAGGAACAGAGAAGGTACTCTCCAGGTCCAGCTGTAGTCCTATGGGCAACTTTCAGAACTGTTTTCTGGCAGCAAAAGTCCGAGTACTCTGGCCTAACACTGGATATCTTTAGATAAATACATTAAAGACCTTCTAACCGATTGGAAAGGTGATCTGGTTTCTGTTATGTATCAAAACATTCAATTCTAAATATAAGAACTTTTCAAAAATGCAACTAAGAACAGAATCATGAAGCCCTTCAGATGTTTTGGGCTGCAATTCCTAGCAGCCCTAGCCAGCAAAACCTAATGATGAAGAGTGCTGGGGAGTTGCAGTCTAACAACAACCGAAGCATGCCATGAGTCCTATCCCTTTTGTAAATGGTAAACAATATCTTTAGAAACAACAACCCCACACCATTTAATGGAAATGAGGCATTTAAAAACCAAGGAGGTTTGTCCTTTGCTTCTGAATTTTCTGTATGTGAATTCATGCCTTGAATCCCATTGTGGGAGAAAGGCAGGTTATAAATCCTTGAAACAAATAAATAACCTGCATAAGACTTCTTTACTCAATAACCATCTTACTTTTAATGCAAACAACACTTGCTGGTGACTGCCTTGCTAGTATTGATCATCTGAAGTGACAGTATTCGGCATATAATATAACACAGACTAGGATCAACTATAGATCTCTTGATGACCTGCAGGTCAACAAGCTTCATATTTTCATATGTTTAAACGATAAAATAAAAAAAAAATCCTCTCCCACCCATAATAAAAGCTTGGAATTGACTTTTCTGTGAAAGAAATACAAGACCAGTTCAATTCAAGCACTGAAAACAAAATCTCAATGTGCTCAAAGTACCTGACTTTTCTTGATAATCTTTAGGACACAAATGAAAAGATAAGTAGACCTGATAATCCTGAATTTTGCCCACACCCACACTAGAGAATTATATACAAGTGACTGGAAGAACTGCTACATGAACACTGCACCTCATCTCTGTACTGTTCTGCTTTTAAAAAGAGAAGTCTCCTTCTACAACTTTTTTACCATTTTAACTACAATTCCTTGTGAGCTAAAGGAGCTGTAGATTAAACTGTGATTTAAGAATGCAGGATATGAAATTGTTGTTTGACCTGGGATCTTCTTACTAACTATACTTGCAAGAACCTACATTCCTCACTCTGTTCTCCACCTTAGTTTGGACACCACTATGGTTAAAATCAAAATCAGCTTCCACTCTCTTCTTCACAGATCCATAAGCAAGAGATCACAGCTGCGTGGTCTCATAGTAGGATCCCAAGGCTTCCTCAAACATGTGAACCAAATGCAGCCTTGATGGGGTAACGAAACAGAATCTATCATGCAAGTCAACATTTTGAAAGCTTCCAGTTCATTCAAAATATGTCCTTTATGCAAGGCGAGAACAAGGCTAATTGTTAGAAGATGTCGGAGTAAACAGTTTTTAAAAAATCAGGTTTGTGACATCGGTAGATTTATTATACTGATATTGTCAGGTACTTTATTAAGTTAAGAATGCCCTTACCTAGGAGACAATTGTCCTTTTTTAACCCCCTTCATGAGGTTAGCTGGGAGTTATGATCTAAGAAAAGTTCCCTTTTTTTGCAAATCAAAAACATCACAAAGATTACTACTTCAAGAGAACAGATTTATGGATAAGCAGAACTTACTGCTTTCACAAGTCAAGACCAAAAACCAGTGAGATCACAGACTTAATCATATAACATTATTTGAAGGTATACAGGCAGTGTCACAATTTGCATCATTCTGTATCCCATTACACAAGTGATTCCCAAAGTGGGTGGTATGCAGGCAGTGAAAGATCCAGGGAGGCAATGAGGGAAAACGGGGCAGCAGAGCAGCCTTCAGTCAATGTATTGGTGTCCCAGACAAACAAAGAGAACCAGCAGCCTTTAGTACCATTAGGGTTGCATGAAACTTCTTTTCAGCGTCCCTTAAAACCACAAGACAGCCGCACTGATCATTTCATATGGTGGTGTCTCCCACTTTTCGTCTGCCTGCACTAGCTCGCTCCCTTAGCTGCATCTTTCACTGGTGGGGGCAGCTGGGAAACTCCTGCGAGGCCTGGGTGCAGGAGATCACTTCTCTGGCTTGGAGTGGCACCATTTTGGGACACAACAGCGGGTGAGAAGCGGTGGCAAAAAAACTTTCAAATTTGGGTTAAGCTCAAACTTTGTGAGCTTTGCTGAGACTTGGATGGCAGGTTAGAGTCGCTCTGCTGTTCCTGTTTTCTTTCATTGGACAGGCTGAGAGAAGAAGTAACATAAGAAACTATGTTTGTGTGTATGTGTGGAGGGGGGACATTTGAAGCTGTGTAGGAAAGACATGTCTCTGGTGAAGGAGAGGGAGGAGTATCAGGGTCAGTTCTTGGTAAGGGTCCTTCACTTTGGAGCAGCTCCTCTAGTTAAAATCTCTCCCTTTCCCATCCGTGACAATCTCCAATCCACGGCATGTGGCCTCTGTAAATCCCCAACATACACACTGGATGTGCCCTTTTCCGCCCCAATGAAGAAGGACTGAGAGTCTTTCCTCACCAGAAATAAGCGTCTCCCTTTGCATCTGGTTGCTTTGGCAGCAGCCAAGCAAACGGCTGAGCAGTGACCGAGAGCCCTCTTGTCCACACTACCCTTTGCTGGATGCATGGCACAGGTGAGAGGCTTCTCAGTAGTTGTTCAGCCAGCTTGCTCTGTTGCTCTTCCCAGGGTGACCAGGTACAACGGGAGCAGTGACCAAGACTGGTTGTTTTGAATTTGCAGCAGAATAGTAGACTTGATATCAAGCAATATGCATGGGCACGCCAGAGTCGTCACCCAAGAGAAAAGGGGGCTATAGTTAGAAAAAGTTTGGGGATGACTACATTACACTCTGATCTCACCTCCATTAACTGGCATTAATGTTATACTCCCACCATTGCATTTGAAGAAATAAACTAAAATCCACAAAAACTCAGTAAGTTTCAAAGTTACTACTAGATTCTTTCTCTCTTTTTTTTAATCCTTCTTAGATTTTTGCCAATTTGCCAATTTCGATTGTCATTGTTATGACATGATTTGAGATTTGTCCTTAAAATGGTTGCTGGCCAATGGAAAAAGTGAACTGGAAGGCATCACTGAATACAGACGCAGCTGCATGAAACTGCATAACATCTGCATGCTCTTCCTGCTACCATCATTTCTCAATCTTCCAGGTATCTCATTTCGCAATCTCTCTCATTCTCACTTTCATACACACACACACACACAGGGAATAAGGATTCCCACAGGGGTGCCAAAAGTGTCTCTCATGTGTGCTAGACAGTACTCCAATCCTTTCTTAACAGAAGAACTGTTAAGTTCAGAAAAACCGTACAGGGGACACTAGCATTACATTACATTACACATTCAGTGTTTGAAAAGGTGATCCCACAAATGTCTACAGGATGGACAAGAAAGTCCAAGGTGAAGAATAAAGCCCTCTCCTTACAACCAAACAACTGCCTACCACGTCCAAAGTAGTGCAGCATTTGATGTCAACTTGGCTCAGTGGCAGGAAGGGTATCAGAACCTTACAAGTACTTAGAAGTGTCATATAAACACCTTCAGAAGAATACAAGAATTTTGATTTTATTTCAGACATGATCAACATGTTTTATTTTAAATGAAGGCAAAGTTCCTATGAACTTATCTCTTTTGCTCTCTAGATTATCAGGATAATCCTACAGCTTGCTCCTACAAGAATCACAGAATAATAGAGTTGGAAGAAACCACAAGGGCTATTCAGTCCAACCCCTTAACATGGAGGAACTCTCAAATTAAAGCATCCCCGACAGATGGCCATCCAGCCTCTGTTTAAAGACCTCTGAGGAAGGAGACTCCACTATACTCCAAGGGAGTGTGTTCCACTGTCGAACAGCCCTTACTGTCGGGAAGTTCCTCCTAATGTTGAGGTGGAATCTCTTTTCCTGTAGCTTGCGTCCATTGTTCTGGGTCTTATCTCTGGAACAGCAGAAAACAAGCTTGCTCCTTCCTTGATATGACATTCCTTCAAGTATTTAAACATGGCTATCATATCACCTCTTAACCTTCTCTTCTCCAGGCTAAACATCCTCAGCTCTCTAAGTCATTCCTCATGGGGCATGGTTTCAAGACCCTTCACTATTTTAGTCACACTCCTTTGGACACACTCCAGTTTCTCCACATCCTTTTTGAATTGTGGTGCCCAGAACTGGACCCAGTATTCCAGGTGAGGCCTGACCAAAGCAGAATAGACTGGCACTATTACTTCCCTTGATCTAGATTCTAGACAATATAGTTCTATTGATGCAGCCCAAAATGGCACTGGCCTTTTTAGCTGCCACATCACACTGTTGACTCATGTTCAATTTGTGGTCTACTTGGACTCCCAGATCCCTTTCACACGTAGTCTTGTTCAGTCAGGTGTCCCCCATCCTATATCTGTGCATTTAATTTTTCTGCCCTAAGTGCAGTACCTTGCATTACTCCATGCTGAATTTCATTTTGTTAACTTTGGCCCAGCTTTGTAATCTATTAAGGTCATCTAATCTATGAAGGATCTGGAATCTGTGGTACACGCTCTGGTAACCTCACGTTTGGATTACTGTAACACGCTCTACATGGGGATACCCTTGTGCTTAACCCAGAAACTTCAACTGGTTCAAAACATGGCAGCCAGGTTAGTAGCTGGAATCACGAGAAGAAAGCACATAACACCTGTGCTCAACTCTCTTCACCGGCTGCTGATCAGTTTCGGGGCGCAGTACAAGGTGCTGGTTTTAATCTTTAAAGCCCTAAATGGCTGGAGTCCATCTTACCTCAGGGACTGCCTCTCCCCGTACAATTCCACACACACACACACACACCCCGCAGGCTCCAGTCCTCTGGGAGGAATCTGCTACAGCCCATGAAGACTAGGTTGTCGCAGACCTCCCAGAGGGTTTTCTCGGCAACCGCTCCCAGGCTGTGGAATGGCCTGGTGGACAAGATCCGTCTTATTACAACCCTTGATTGCTTTAAAAAAGCTGTAAAGACGCATCTCTTCCAGCAGGCCTTCCCAGAAACTACTTAAATCTCCCCCGGCTCCAATACTAAGCCCTATGTTTCTCCAGCTTCTCCCCGGCACTATATCCGGATGCCACTGCCCATGCTGCCAAAGAATCATTGGTTTTATTAAGATATATTGTTCCGTATATTTTTAATTGCTTGGTTTTAATTCATGTTAGTTTAATTCAATTTTAAGGGGTGGGGGGTTAGGGATGGTATTGCGAGAATTGTTTTTATTGTGAGTGTGATTGGTTTAAACTTTGCTATTGGACAGAGGAGCAGGCCAGAAATAAAACTTATTATTATTAATATTATTTGAATTTTGATCCTATCCTCTGGGGTATTAGCTACTCCTCCTAATTTGGTGTCATCTGCAAATGTGATAACTATGCCCCCAATTCTGTCATCCAAGTCATTGATAAAGATGTTGAATAGCTCTGGGCCCAGGGCAGAACCCTGTGGCACCCCACTTGTCACTATCCATATTACGCTGAGAAGGTGAAACAGCTGAAAAGTTTTGTCACATTTACTTTCAAGAGTACAGAAATCAAATTGCCAGAATTGTAAATTACAACAGACACATAATTTTAAAATACAAATTGGAAGACACTTAAAAAAGCGATATCACTATTGTCAAGGGAAGTTTTCAAAGTAGTAATCATGATAGTATCTTTTGAAGCATAAAAAGGAGGAAGGGAGGAGAACAGAAAAATGAAATGTATCAGCACCTTTAATACTAACCAATTTTTATTTTAGATTGTAAGCCTGAGGATAGGGATCCGTCTAATTATAAGATTGTATGTACAGCACTGTATAAATTTACAGTGCTATATAAATAAATAAATTAATAATAATAATAATAATAATAATAATATTTTAGCATGACATTTCATGGATATAAATTCACTTCTTCAGATGTAGAACAGTGATATTAACCCTTAAGCTATAAAGCATATTTACAGAGTTGTGGGAGTGGGATGGAATGTAATAATCTATGAAGGTATGTCACAATGAGGAGGGAGCAAGCTTGTTTTCTGCTGCTCCAGAGAACAGGACCTGGAATAATGGATGCAAGCTCCAGGAAAAGAGATTCCACCTCAACATTAGGAGGAACTTCCTGACAGTAAGGGCTGTTCGACAGTGGAACACACTCCCTCGGAGGGTGGTGGAGTCTCCTTCCTTAGAGGTCTTTAAGCAGAGGCTGGATAGCCATCTGTTGGGATGCTTTGATGGAGAGTTCCTGCATGGCAGGGAGTTGGACTGGATGGCCCTTGTGGTCTCTTCCAACTCTATGATTCTATGATTCTAGGATCCAGAAATATGCAAATCATGATCCTCACCCTAAATTTTCAAAGGACTGAATAAGGTGATAATGTCTTTCTGATCCTTACAATGGTCAGTTAGCACTAATGCATGAAAGCAATACATCTGCCTACAAAAAGTCAGTTTCCTTGGGGGCAAAACTTTGCCTGAGAAGGGAACCTTTTGCCAAGGGTTTCCCTAGCATTGTGTCACCCAGAGCAGGCTCCTTGAAAGATATTGCAGGGGGGACATGCCCTCCTGCATTTGCCCACCCACCCACCCACCCCCCCCCCGGGCAGCTGTAACCCATCCAGATGCCCAATGGGCAAGTGAGGCAGTGGGAGGGGATGGAAGGAATGTGCATTGCCTCTCCTTCTCCAGTGCCTTGGCTGGGGAGGGCCCTCAGAGATGCCACCTGTTGCGATCAGGACCTCTCACACCCCTCTAGTGGCACCACCACCTTTTTGTTACTTGTGCAGTAGTAAGGACGTTAATGTATGTAGTGCACCACGAAGCTACTGTCTTCATTCATACCTCACTTAGTGGATTGAAAGTTGTGTATATAATTCAATTCACCTGCTTCTTTCTACTCTTCCTTAGTAATTTCTTTGTTCAAAGGCAGCAACTGAAATCCTGCACTGTATGTCCAGGAAAGATTAAATGTTCAGCAGCTGGTTTTTGCATACTACAATTTCAAATGTCAGATTTATCTCTTGCTCACTTACAATAGGATACACAACTACACAGAAAAGATGGTACCACAAATACAGATGCCAACTCTGTCCCCACATCTACTCTGGGAGCAATACTACAGGAGCCAATAGCATCACCTACATCCATTATGGCAAACCTATGGCATCCATGCCGGAAGTGGCAGCGGACGCCATTTCACCAGGCACGGGCAAGAGGGAGAAGGCGAAGAGGCACATGCGTGCCCATTGTACCTCCTCCATGCCATTTTTGGGCCTCCCACTGTCTATCCCTACAAGAAACAGCTAAACCATTTGATGCTTAGCTTTAGAAGACTGGCAATGCAAGGGAAACACATAATACAATATGGACAAAATAGCTAGAAGCTGATTTTCATCCCTAAGAACTCACTAACTTAACCTCACTCAGTGGACCTGATTACCAGAAGAATCAGATCACCTGTAAGTTTGTTCTTGTCAATGTGCTTTCAAGTCTTTTCCAATTTATGACAACCCTATCATGGTGTTTTCTTGGCAAGTTTCTTCAGAGGGGGTTTGCCATTGCCATCCTCTAAGGCTGAGAGAGTGTGACTTATCCAAAGTCATCCAAAGCGTTTCAGCGGCTGAGCTGGGATGCAAAACCTAGTCTCCAGAGTCATAGTCCAATGCTCAAACGACTACTCTACATACGGCATTGGAAAAGGTCAGAAGAATATGGACCGTCTGCTGCATCTGGTTGGGCATTGTGAGAATACCAACACTGAGCAGATGGATGTTTAATTTGATCTAGCAAGGCTGAAGTCAAGAAATCAGGAGAAGATTAGGAACGGCAAGCGCAGCTGTGAAAGAACCAGAAAAAATCCTGAAGTGTAAAGATATACAGCTGAACACTAAAAGTTAGAACCGTCCAAGTCATTGTATTCCCTATTACCATGTGTGGTGTTGGACAGTGAAGAAAGCTGATAAGAAGAAAATCAACTCATTTGAGAAGTGGTGCTGGAGAAGAGCGCTGAGGACACTGTGGATGGCCAAAAAGACAAACAAATCAGTCCTAGAATGGGCCTATCACCCTGAACATGTCCAATATCGCCTGATCTAGGAAACTGAGCAGGGTCGTGCCTGGTTAGTACTTGGATGAGAGATCACCTGGGAATACTAGATACTGTAATGCCCTAGAACAGATCAAGCCCGGAAGCCAAGAAGATTAAACTGAGGCAGATGTACTTTGCCCTCATCAAGAGAAGGCACGACGAAAAGGCAATGGTCCAAAACACACTGCAGAAATCATCCTGTTTGAGGCCGATTTAAACATCCTGGCTCAGTTCTAGGGAATTCTGGGACCTGTAGAGGGGAACCTTGTTATCCATCAGGGTTTGGTTCCAGGACCCTCCGTGGACAACAAAATCCATGGATAGGCTCAAGTCCCAGTAAGTATAATAGCAAAATGGTGTCCCTAATAGAAAATGGCAAAATAAGCCGCTGCAGTAAAACTTCAATATGTTTGCAATTCATACTGATTTCAAGGCTTTTCTATGACCCTTGGATTATCTGACAATTTTCGGCTATCCGATCATCATCCGGTCCAGTTTATGTCGCATAATTGAGACTCTATTATATCTATTATTCCTGATATATTTTAGTCACGTAAGCCGCCTTGATTGCCGCAGCAGAAAGGAGGGGTATAAGAACAAAGATTATTATCATCATTACTACCCTGTTTCCCCAAAAATAAGACATCCCTTGAAAATAAGACCTAGTAGAGGTTTTGCTGAATTGGTAAATATAAGGCCTCCCCCAAAAGTAAGATCTAACAATGTTTTTGTATATAAATTTTGCATATATTTTTTGTATACAGTATATAATAAATGTTCTTTTTTTTTTTGGTTCAACAATAAATGTGAATTCTTCTTCATGGACAAAAATAAGACATCCCTTGAAAATAAGACCTAGTGCATCTTTGGGAGCAAAAATTAATATGAGACACTGTCTTATTTGGGGGGAACATGTTGTTGTTATTATTATCATTATTACTAATTTATCAATATAAGACACTGTCTAGTTTTCAGGGAAACATTATTATTAATTAATCAATTAATACAAGACACTGTCTTATTTTGGGGGAAAACACATTATTATTATTTATTTATCAACATAAGACATTGTCTAATTTTCAGGGAATCACATCTTATTAATCAATCAATATAAGACACTGTCTTATTTTGGCGGAAACATGATATTATTATTATTATTTATTAATCAATATAAGACACTGTCTAATTTTCAGGGAAACACATTACTATTTATTAATCAATATAAGACACTGTCTTATTTTGGGGGGAAATACAGTATTATTATTATTTATTAATCAATATAAGACACTGTCTTATTTTGGGGGGAAATACAGTATTATTATTATTTATTAATCAATATAAGACACTGTCTTATTTTGGGGAAAATACAGTATTATTATTATTATTATTTATTAATCAAGACTCTGTCTCATTTTGGGGAAAACACATTATTATTATTAATCAATCAATATAAGACACTGTCTTATTTTCGGGGAAACACATTATTATTATTTATTAATATAAGACAATGTCTAATTTTCAGGGAAACACATTATTATTTATTAATCAATATAAGACTGTCTTATTTTGGGGGGAAAATATTATTATTATTATTATTATTTAATCAATAAAGACACTATTAATTTTGGGGAAACACGTTATTATTATTATTATTATTTATCAATATAAGACACTTTCTTATTTTGGGGGAAAATACAGTATTATTACTATTTGTTAATCAATATAAGACCCTGTCTAATTTTCAGGGAAACACATTACTATTTATTAATCAATATAAGACACTGTCTTATTTTGGGGGAAAATACAGTATTATTATTATTATTTATTAATCAATATAAGACACTGTCTTATTTTGGGGGGAAATACAGTATTATTATTATTTATTAATCAATATAAGACACTGTCTTATTTTGGGGAAAATACAGTATTATTATTATTATTATTTATTAATCAAAATAAGACTCTGTCTCGTTTTGGGGAAAACACATTATTATTATTAATCAATCAATATAAGACACTGTCTTATTTTCGGGGAAACACATTATTATTATTTATTAATATAAGACACTGTCTAATTTTCAGGGAAACACATTATTATTTATTAATCAATATAAGACACTGTCTTATTTTGGGGGGAAAATATTATTATTATTATTATTATTATTATTTAATCAATAAAGACACTATTAATTTTGGGGAAACACGTTATTATTATTATTATTATTATTATTTATCAATATAAGACACTTTCTTATTTTGGGGGAAAATACAGTATTATTACTATTTGTTAATCAATATAAGACCCTGTCTAATTTTCAGGGAAACACATTACTATTTATTAATCAATATAAGACACTGTCTTATTTTGGGGGAAAATACAGTATTATTATTATTATTTATTAATCAATATAAGACACTGTCTTATTTTGGGGGGAAATACAGTATTATTATTATTTATTAATCAATATAAGACACTGTCTTATTTTGGGGAAAATACAGTATTATTATTATTATTATTATTTATTAATCAAAATAAGACTGTCTCATTTTGGGGAAAACACATTATTATTATTAATCAATCAATATAAGACACTGTCTTATTTTCGGGGAAACACATTATTATTATTTATTAATATAAGACACTGTCTAATTTTCAGGGAAACACATTATTATTTATTAATCAATATAAGACACTGTCTTATTTTGGGGGGAAAATATTATTATTATTATTATTATTATTATTTAATCAATAAAGACACTATTAATTTTGGGGAAACACGTTATTATTATTATTATTATTTATCAATATAAGACACTTTCTTATTTTGGGGGAAAATACAGTATTATTACTATTTGTTAATCAATATAAGACCCTGTCTAATTTTCAGGGAAACACATTACTATTTATTAATCAATATAAGACACTGTCTTATTTTGGGGGGAAAATACAGTATTATTATTATTATTTATTAATCAATATAAGACACTGTCTTATTTTGGGGGGAAATACAGTATTATTATTATTTATTAATCAATATAAGACACTGTCTTATTTTGGGGAAAATACAGTATTATTATTATTATTATTATTATTTATTAATCAAAATAAGACTCTGTCTCATTTTGGGGAAAACACATTATTATTATTAATCAATCAATATAAGACACTGTCTTATTTTCGGGGAAACACATTATTATTATTTATTAATATAAGACACTGTCTAATTTTCAGGGAAACACATTATTATTTATTAATCAATATAAGACACTGTCTTATTTTGGGGGGAAAATATTATTATTATTATTATTATTTAATCAATAAAGACACTATTAATTTTGGGGAAACACGTTATTATTATTATTATTATTATTATTTATCAATATAAGACACTTTCTTATTTTGGGGGAAAACACATTATTATTATTAATTAATCAATACAAGACCCTGTCTAATTTTCAGGGAAACACATTACTATTTATTAATCAATATAAGACACTGTCTTATTTTGGGGGAAAACACATTATTATTATTAATTAATCAATACAAGACACTGTCTAATTTTCAGGGAAACACATTACTATTTATTAATCAACATAAGACACTGTCTTATTTTGGGGGAAAACACATTATTATTATTAATTAATCAATACAAGACACTGTCTAATTTTCAGGGAAACACATTACTATTTATTAATCAACATAAGACACTGTCTTATTTTGGGGGAAAACACATTATTATTATTAATTAATCAATACAAGACACTGTCTAATTTTCAGGGAAACACATTACTATTTATTAATCAATATAAGACACTCTTATTTTGAGGGAAAGTACAGTATTATTACTATTTGTTAATCAATATAAGACCCTGTCTAATTTTCAGGCAAACACATTGTTATTATTTATTAATCAATACAAGACACTGTCTTATTTTTTGGGGGGGGGGGGGAACACATTATTATTATTACTATTTATCAATCAATATAAGACACTGCCTTGTTGTTTTGAAGGGAAAGTGGTATAATAATAATAAGGAGACTCTTTTGTCTGGGTCAGTCGCTATGGAATTCTGGGAGTTGGAGTTTGTTGTGGGCCCGAAGGGCCCACAACAAACTCCAACTCCCAGAATTCCATAGCAAAGAGCCAAACAAAGAGTTCAAGCGCTTCCAAACCGGGTTATCTCCCCAGTGTGGACGCAGCAGGGCCTCCAATCCAGAAAGAAGAGAGGCCTGGGCTTCTTCTTCTTCTTCTTCTTCTTCTTCTTACCCTTCGGAGGCGAGGCGCTTCTTGCTGGAGCCATA